>JAOEHY010004286.1:0-11634 GCA_025447955.1 Psilopsiagon aurifrons | reverse complement strand
GTAGTGGTTTGTGTTATACCTTAGTTATTAAACTGTTCTTATCTCAACCTGTGGGAGTTGCATTCTTTCGATTCTCCCTCCCATCCCTCCAGGAGCAGAAGGAAGAAAAAGGAGGAAGTGAGTGAACAAACTGCATGGCTGATTTATGGCTTAAACCACGACATCTCTTTACTGGGGAAAAAAAATGGCTGGATGGCAGAGCCCAGGGTGATGGTCAATGGAGTTAAATCCAGTTGCTGCTGGTCACAAGTGGCGCTCCCCAGGACTCAGTGATGGGGCCAGTTCTTTTTCAGTTATGTGGATGACAGGTTTGAGTGCACTCTCAGTAAATTTGCAGATGACAACAAGTTGGCTGGAGTGTTATCACCTCAAGGGCAGAAGGGCTCTACAGAAGGATCCGGACAGGCTGGATCAATGGGACAAGGCCAGTGTCATGAGGTTCAACAGGACAAAGTGCCAGGTCCTGCACTTGGGCCACAACAACCCCATGCAATGCTACAAGGTTGGGGAAGAGTGGCTGGAAAGCTTCTCAGTGGGAGAGGAGCTGGGGGTGTTGGTTGACAGCCAGCTGAACATGAGCCAGCCATGTGCACAAGGTGGTCAAGAAGGCCAACAGCATCCTGTCCTGTATCACAAAGAGTGTGGCCAGCAGGGCCACAGAAGTCATCATCCCTCTGTACTGGACACTCATGAGGCTGCATCTCAAATCCTGTGTTCAGTTCTGGGCCCCTCACTACAAGAGAGACACTGAGGTGCTGGTGTATGTTCAAAGAAGATCAATGAAGCTGGTGAAGAGTCTAGAACACAAGCCTTACAAGGAGCACCTGAGTGAACTCGGGTTGTTTAACCCAGAGGAAGGAGGCTCAAGAGAGAACTTACTGCTCTCTACAACTACCTGAAAGGAGGCTGTAGCAACACAGGTGTCAGTCTCTTCATCCAAGTAGTAATAAGTGATAGGAGGAGAGGAAATGGCCTCAAGTTGCACCAAGGGTGGTTCAAATTTCTTCACCAAAAGGGTTGTCAAGCACTGAAACAGGCTGCCCAGGGAAGTGGTGGAGTAAACATCCCTTGGAAATATTTAGAAGACATGTAGACACAGTGCTAAGGGGCATGGTTTAGCGGTGGATTTGGCTGTGCTAGATTAACTGTTGGACTCAATCTTGTAAATCACTCCCAGCCTAAATGATTCTATGAGGAAGCAAAATAAAGTGGAAAAAAGGTGTTAGTGACCCTTTCCTCTTTTGATTGTCAATAAGTTCTTCTCTTAAATCCATACTTTCCTTTAGTGTTCTGAATTGTTGAGGGTTTTCTGCAAAATCATTCCGGTAACATCTCCAAGAAAAAATCGCAAGCATGCTTTGTTCTGAAAAGTTGTCCTGAATTCTATAAGAAATTAACTTAGCCATAGCACTATAAAGCCTGGGAGATTGTTTCAGTTTATAGTCTCCATAGCTTTAAACATACTGAAATAACACTGCACCACAGCACTGAGTGATCAGCAAGATCACATGATGACCAAAGTCAAGGTGGTAACTGTCAGGAAATAACTTGGCTGCCATTACCATATGTAGTAACTTCAGCAACCCATTAACAGAATAATTTCAGAATAAATCAGTTTCACACTTCTGTCGATCTGGAAAGCGTGACAAATCTTCACACAATTACTAGATACACAAAATCATAAACTAGTACAGGTTGGAAAGGGTTTTATCAAGTCTGTCCTCTGCCCCCCAGCTCAAAGCATAACACAAAACATGAATCAACCAGAATTAGTGATAGAAATGAGGACAACAGAGCATTTAGACTTGCATTTTGAAAATGTTATATTCTACAGATGCAAAACAGTAACAAAAATGTAAAATTAATCTTCCTAAGTCAATCAGGAAGTAAAAGTCCTATCTTGATCTCCTTAACTGGTTAACCCTGAGTCTAAAAGCAGAGAGTGCACTACACTGTGCATCTTCAGCAGAACTGAGCACAGAGAAAGGATCTGACTCTTCCTTGGAGTACCAGAGCCAGCTAAACAAAGAAAGATAATCCCACTGTAAATGAGGTTGCTACTGCTCTGTTGGTATTTATGAATGAATCCCAGCTCAGACTGCTTCTGTTTTCTGACTGAGTACATATTACTGGTTAGCTGAAATTAAATGAAGCAATTTAATGATTAATGGGTAGTTTATTTTTAAAAACAAAAGCACGAATTCTTCACTAATAGACAATAATATGTGACTACAGCACTTAGAACACAGTCCAGTCTTAAGTGGATGTTTTGAGGCAGTTTCTTCAGTTTCTTCATTATCTTTTCTATTCATTGAGTTTTATTCACTGATGGCTAATACACTGGCACTACTGCCGGTATCCTTCCAAATTTATTTCACTTACTGAAAATGCACCTTAAAGCAAGATCAAAAGTAAATATGAATTCCAAATTTTTTACGCAAACTCTTTAAAAAGTTCAGGAAAAAACTTACAGTGTTCTAAGGAAAAAGGTTAAGATTAAAACATTTACTAAACACGACTGGCATTCTTTAGAATGATGACACTGTGAACGCGGGGACTTTTCAAAGATTTGTGTCTGTAAAATATGTCCAAACCCAAGTGGATGTAATATCACAGGAAAATTGGAATGTTTATTTTACAGAGACAATTTTAGTCCTAGCGTGTGAAACAGTTATTGAGAAACTAAAACATCAAAATGTCAAATGAACCAACAAAGCAAACAGAAAAAAAAAAAAAAAAACCCACCCAAATAGTCCTTGAAATTTTTAATGTGTGGTAGCAACAGTAAATATTCAGAAGAGAAAATTTAAAAGATGTTATTATTCTCTAGCAAACAAATTATTATCGCTTACAGTATATGTGGGAATGTACTTAAGTGAACACGGTCATGTGAGCAATCCAGACAGCTACTTTACAATTGTGAAGTAGCGAGCTGAAGGCTTTGGGTCCTTGCCTGAGGGCATATGCATACAGGAGGGAGAGGGTGGCTGCAACCCTGGAACTTAACTGTTCTTGAACTTGGAAACATGTGTTGCATTAATTGGAAACATGTGCTGTAATAGTCAACCAATTATTAAGCAATGGCTAACACCCAGCTAAGGAATGTTAACCAATCAGATGTTACTGAATGTTCTAGTATCTTGAAACTCTCTATAAAAGGCACACTTGCATTACAAATAAATGGGCAGCACTCTGATTATATTAATCTGTGTGTGTTTTCTGAGCTCTTGCTGCATGTATAAACTCAATTTCAGAAATTTACCAGAATTATGCTTTCAAGTCAGCAAATAAGAATAATATCTACAGACAAAATAAAACTGACAAAAAATTGTAATCTTGTTATTCAAAATTAGGATCTAGACGATTTTTCTACATAGAAATGGCTGAAAATTTGTTTACTATTTTATATATTTAATACAAAGACTGGAGTTATTTGCTGCTGTTCTTGATGAAAACTTTCATTGAGTGAGAAAATAAAGGAGGCTCACTTCTACTATAGCACATCTATATGAATCTCTAGTTGAGGATCTCATCTGCTTTTGTTATCAAGTAGTAGCATCACAATTCATCACTGCAAAGAGGTCAACATGAAGCAGAACACAAGCTTAATGCAGGTACTTAAAAGGTATTAATATTAAATGGATAATACATAACCAAAACCTAGCAAACCTTGGTCCCTATAATTTTATTACAATGCACTTGCAGAATGTCTCCCATCATCAGTACATGGTCAAGGTCAACAAAAAATAGTTAACATAAGTGGTCCTTTTACCAATCCCAGCCAGTGCCTTGCTGGTTGAAATGCAATGTATTAAATACTCTTACTCATGTATCCAGGAAACAGGAATAAAACTAGCTGTAGTTACACATACATTGTGATTAGAAAGCACTTTGAGGTCTGTAAATCAGGATCCATTTGCTATAGCAATTTAGCAACAGCATGGTTATGGCAGGGAAAAGATGGGAATATTCAGGCCAATGAAAATTCATGAACATTTTAAAAGGGAAATAAAAGTCAGCTTTCAGTAGTTAAGGATCTTCACTTACAGACTGCATGATAGATTTTTAATTAATTTCTAAGACCACCTGCCTGGAGGATGCAATAGAAAATGCTGCAAATACTGGCTACATCAGAAAGTAGAATAGAAGCAAATCACAGAGTGAAGCTATAAGTGCTGTGTTACCTATACACATTTCATGGGATCTACTTCTAATCTGGTCAGTGAATGAAGTGGCAGATGACAGCTGGAGTCCATCTGCTTCCAGAGCAGATCTTTTAGTTTATTCTTCTTTAAGAAGGAATAACCTTGAAATTTCTCAGCAACAGCAAAACAAAAAGTGACAGCTGTTGAAAACAGTCCTTCTTCAAACACACTCCCACCAATATTTAGAAAACATCTAACAGGTTAAATTTCAGAGTGAGCACATTCAAACCGTATGAATTTCAGAGTGAGCTTATTTAAGCCTTGTAATATCTATAGGCGTGTAGGAATGGTGTCTGTACATCTTTAAATGGAGCTCAGATCTATGAAAAATAAGCTGATACCTACCTTGAGTCAATTTATCTGTAATTAGTGGGACTGAATTCTGTCATTTTTGTAAGAACAAAAAAATCCTATCTATGAAAAAAAAATATAAGGAAGTTGATCATCTGAAAGAGCAGATCAAGAACTACCAAATAATCAGTAGTTCTGTGCTTAAATTAGACTGCAAATGTTGAAATGTTACTGCAATGACTGCAACTGATCTCATTGATAGCTTGTAGAATTCCAACTCAGACACTGAGAAGAATAATGTAAAATGAAACACTGCCAGTATATTTAACAATTCCTGTCAAAATATTAATAATTTTTTAGAATTATCTTCCTATAACATATTTTGGCGAATTAATAGGCATAGCTGGGTTTTTGCAGATACTGAACATATGAATACTGCCTAGAGGTTTGCAATGTCTTCATTAAAAAAAAAAATCTCTGAAAGTTTTTTGCATACTTCTTGTGATGACTATTTTTATAAGGACAACTTTAAACCTAAGGTAAGGCTTTAAGACCTTATGAAAAAAATAGAGACTTCTACACTACAGGAAATTCCCATGCACTTCAGCACATACCTTTTGCTCTTGACAAACTAATTTTAAAAGCAGAATGTAGAAGCCTAGATGGTATGTTTATTATGCATGTCATAGGAATTCTGAAGAAGACTCAGGGAAAACCTACTATCTGAAATCAAAATTCCAGATTGCACAGAATCCTTAGAAGCAAAACATTAAATCACACAGAATGTTAGTTAAGATCTAGCTTTCAGTTCCTGGTCAATTTGATTTTGTTAATAGTGACTCCAGAGGCACATTCACTCACCCTGGATATGTGGGTTTGCATCTATGTAGTTATGTTTTGTTTTTTCTATAATGAACAAAACTATTTGACTATGCAAATATCTTATTTTTAATTATACAGAAATACAAAGCATTCTTCACTCTTATGCACATTTTTCACAATTATCTGTGAAAATGTCACATTTTCACAGGTGAAACAGTGCCATCTTGTGTATTATGTACTTTTTCTCTTGCCCAAGCAAGAATATTCTTCCCTAGATATGTTCAGATTTTATTCCCCCCCCCGAGAATGATATGAACTGCCGCAGATAAAGTTTGCAATGTACTGATGAAAATAGATGTTCAAGTCATTCACAAAGCCCTGATAAAATAACTTAATATCTTCCACTGATGCAAGCAAAGTGAAAACCAGGTTTCAGAAGAAACACCAACAGAAAGTAGATGCAGTTCTCTACAAATGCATTTTTCCTGTGTAATGTCATAGATTCAAGTCTCTCTGTACAACTGTTTAGACTCAGTTATAATAACAGCTTTAGAACTTCATTTACATTGGCTGAATCGCAATCTGTTTAATGTCCCTGAGTACCTATGTATGTCCACATCATGCAGTTTTAAAAGAGTTGATGACTATCATTAAAATGAACAACATATCTTACAAAATTTTATTTTCAGTTTATAGATACTATTTTGATTTTTTTTTTAAATAACTGCAAATAATTAATTGGTATTATAGCATTCTAATCATATAAGAATGAGCAAGTAACAATTTTAATTAACGGTTCACATTTGCATGCATTTGAATGCCTGAGGAAAAAAACAAGAAGAACTGTTAAACAAATACTAATATGGATACAGAGTAATTAATAACTCTAGGGCAGCTCTTGATGAATGATTTCATAATTTTAATATTATGGCAACATGTACTGGCTATAAGTTGGGTAGACACACATATAAAATGCAGTTCTTTTATAGCTGACAATTCAATGCCTTTCGCATCTATAAAATTTCAGTTCCTACTGATTAACTTTACTCAGAAAAGTAGGCTGAAGGATGTCACTGTTTACAGTACAAGAAACTCAGCAGCAGTGATAAAACATATGTTCAAGGTCCATTGTTTAAGTAATGACATTTATTTCTGTATTTTTTGTTTAATAGTATGTCCCAGTCTTTCTGTAAGTTGGCACAAATATTGCAAAGCTTTTAAAACATAAATAGACAATTTCTGAACACACAGATAAACACACTGAATTATGCAGCCCCTTACTTTAAAAAAAATACAAGTGGTCAGTTGAAAGGAGGATTTCTGGGGAATAAAATACTAGGCAAATGGCAACTGTCATATATGTAAGATCTGGTATGTACCAGTAAGGTAATTATAGACTGAATGATGTTTACATTAGGAAATAAACCAGCTATCTATCACAGGCATAATATCAGGAGTACTATATGTTATTCTTTCGACGTTCTATACTGACAATGATACACACAAAACTGTAAGGTTGTAATAATTCTCACAAAAATCTGTGTTTCAGACCCAAATATAATTTGTTACACAGTAAAGAAGTCTGCTGAAATTAAGGAATGAAGAACAGAAACTCCTATATCTTCTACCTATTTCCCACGGACTGTGCAATATTCCAGACTTTTTGCAGCTATTTATATGAGCAATTCCAAACCAATGAAACTAAGGCGAGTAAGACTCATTTTTTGCTCATATGTTAGTTTTCAGTCACAACCCTTAAGGTGTTCTAAATTTTTTAGGGAATAAATATACCATCTCACTACGGAGAATAAGCTCTCCAAAGATTCAAACTGGTATTAACAAACTTCAAAATACTAAATATGTCACTCAGCTGCTAGAACCGCTCCTAGTGGTGGGCGTCCCAAGCCCCAAAACTACAGAAAAGCCCCAACACTGGGATGGAATATTTATATATATAAAAAAAAATATAGATGAAAAAAATATATAAATCTAAATTAATATTCTCTATGTGTAGATTTGCACTAGGGAAAAAAATATACTGAAGCAGAGTAATGCTAAAATTAATAGCAGATGCAGTTAATAGGGGAAGGGTTCTTGGTCTAGGTAAATAAAATTGCTTCATATGGAGGAGACGATGGATTTCAGGAGACATTTTTCTCACTACATTTGACAAACCTACTCTGTTTATTTCTACATATTTGTAGATTTGCACATACATACACATGCACACACACATATATCTCTGTCTTCTTGTATATGTAACATATGAAATTAAGTCACAACTTTAAGAAATTACAATGTTCAAGCAGTTCACATTCACTTGGGCAGAAAGCCACTGATCACAAGAATCCAAAGTGGTTTGGATAATTTGTCTGGTATTTTACCACCACTGCCCCATCCTACCTGCACCTCTAATATCTGTTTAGTTAATTATTCTGGGCTGTGTGTGACTCCAACACAACTGTCACAGTAATCTTATATATATTCAATTATGAAAATGAACTACAATAATAATGAAAAGGCAAACAAGTCCACAAAAACATTGTACTTTCAAAAAGGGAAGAATAAGTTTTAAGAAATTGTTTTGCACATGACTAGACCAAATCAGTGTTCCCTAAAAAAATTATCAATTAAAAGAAACCAAAAACTCACCTGGAGGAGTATGATTTTAATTTAAAATCACATTCAAACAACTTCCACAGAGGTGACGTGATTGTAAAGATACAAAAATAAATCTTTAAGGACTAAAAGGCAACTAGGTGAACAATGTGGATTGTTCTAGCTGTACTGTGTACAGTACAGTCCACTCCATGCTAATCCACTCAAGCTTCTATAAGCAAAATTAAAAAAAAAAAATTAAAATTTTTAGTCTTCCAATATCATCAAACATTGCTTATGTAAATAAGTTCTATAATAAATTGCATTTTAAACACATCAGTACAATACTTGTGCTTAGTTTGCATGCTACTATTTGGAAGTCACAGAAATAAGAGTAATTCAGTTATCTGATTACCTGTAATGACTAACTTGACAAACATCAAATGGACATTAGAAAATAAAAAGGTGCTACTCAGTGAGCATATAGTGACTGCACTCAAGATTGCAGGCAAGCTAACACAAAAGTGAGAACTCCACCTTATGATTATAATGCACAATGTTTTCTATATCAAACAGCTGCAAAATAAGACTCCATCAAAATAATAAGCAGAAGACAATATTTTAAGCTCAAAGAACAGTGAACACATAACTGGGACCTCAAAAGATGACATCGAAATATTTGAACAGTTCCTAATCAACCTAGTGGTCCTGTATCTGGGATATTTGTTCCTTATATTTTCTATATATATTACCTGAAACAGCCTCAGCCATTCCCTTGAAATGAGTCTAAATATTAAAATGGATGTGCAACAAATGCTCAGAAACTCAAGATGTATCTTTAGAATTCATTATTCTCTTTTTTGTTTGTCTATCATGTAGTAAAGCCTTCTGAAAGTAGAAATTGATTTTGCTGTAAGAGGAATTTGTATATACTTAGGTTACCAAGGATCATTTATTAGTAATTCTTAGGTAAATAATTCATGTATTAATCTAATGTTCACAAAAAAAAAAAAAAAAAAAAAAAAAATATCCAAAGGTTGGCTTTACATTCTTAAAGCTTGAGGTCATTTCTCTTTATGCAGAATGGAGAAATAAGGTCTGCAAAGTTTGGACTTACAGTCTTCAAACTGGAAAAACTTACACAGTAATTGTCTTGGTAGCACATGAGGACCCTTCTTTCAGAAAAGATGTTGCTTTTCTTAAATAGATGTAGACTTAATTACAAGACTATAGGAAATCTTCTACCTCACCTGAATTGGTGTAAAAGTCACATTTGTGCAACACTAATGGAACAGATGAGCCTTGGTCTTGCTAGTGGATGTACAACTTCCATTAAAGTCATATAACTGAAACAGTTTTCCTCTGCCATATTGCAAAAAATATTTTGCATTTTTCTCATAACAAAAGCTTCCATTCTATTAAGCTATAAGCACGAGTATGGAAGAAAAAAGTTAAACTGATAGCCCTTAAGAAGAACAAAACAGTATCAGTGAGTAATTCATATGTATTTTTTGAAAGGAAATATTAGCATTTGCTATTTTGTTTAGTCAGTGATTAATATGAGTCTCTCTGAGTGTGGGATTTGCCCTGAATTGCTTGCAAAATGCTGACACTGCCAGACCATAAGAAAAGTTTGATCAGATATGGAGCTCAGAAAAAGCTTAGTTAAGCTTTTAAAGAGCCCAGCTTGCCCTAGTTTCAGTCTGCTCTGTTTCTTTTCTGTATGTTTGACTACATGCATTTAGACTAAAACTGTATTGATCAGATCAATTTCTTAAAAGATTTAAAAGCAAGGAATCCCTATGGCAAAGAGCTTTTATCCAATCAATCACTAGCTTCAACTCAGTGTTGAGAAAGAGGCAAATTTCCTGAAAACACACGCTTACACATATATATTAACATATTTACTTACCCTTTTGATAATTATCACTATCATATAATAGCAACTGTGGGAAATAAATCACTGTCAGATGTATGAAAAGCTAAATCAAGTTCACAGTTAAACCCTTTTTTTTGCCTTGCCTTGCTTTTCTTGCCTTGCCTTCCCTTGCCTCACCTCCTCTCCTGCCACCAGGATCACTGACATTTCCCATCAGAAGTCAATAAAGACTGTCAGTCAGCTTTTCTTTATAAAGAAGTATAACATAGTGTTACATGTGGAGTTCTACTGGAGTAGAATGGGCATTTTGGTTTGTTTTCTCTGTGAAAAGGTTGTCCATGACTTAATTGAAAAGATGTAAAAGAAGCAACAAATAACAGAATGAAGAATTATTCATACTAATTGCACTTACTCATCAACCATTATTTTGGGTTACTGTAGAGAGATTGAGTATCCTTGCCTGTAGATCTGGAGAGTAAAATTATTTATCTTTTTTAGTATCACTTAATAATGAACTTCTGCATTTAAAAATAGGTGAAGGGAAATAAAATTTATAAACCAGTGAGACATAATAAGCCATTTAAATTTCTCTATACAACTAACGGAGGGACAGATTCTTGAGCTGGGTAGTTTACACCCACAATATATAGGGCTAGTCTCCCCAGAACAAACTAGCTGTCTATATCACACAGTTCTTGGCCTTGTTTCTCACCCAGTTGTGGAATCAAGGTTAAGCGGTGTTTTGCATGTGAATGCCTGCTTATTTAAAAACATACTTTTTCCTAAGTTAAAAGTATCTGAAATAATCAAGGGCTTTGTGACAGCTTTCACAGTAGTGTTCTAACGTGTGAAATGGAGAGCTGTATGTTTTTAAGTGTATTATGAGTCTGTATGAGGATGCTGCCACTTCAAAGTACAATGATAAGATGCAAGATAACTGGGTGACGCTTCCTATCTCTATTCCATGAGTAACACAAGAACAAAGAAAGCATGTACAGGTCTTTACATACATCTCACCATATTTTGCTTACTGACCTTCAGAGTCAGAAGAATCCAGTCTGCTGGCTGAGCCTCAGGGACCTTCTAGCTTAGGTATAATGAAGTGACAAGAAAAGCTTTATGCTGTTTTGGAAATTCTATCCAAAACTTTCACTTTGTCCCTTATTTTTACTTGTGTGGGTAGATAACACTTCTGCTTACTATGTCTGGGAGTCCCATCTTTCTCTATCTTATGCTAGAGTAACTCTATCAATTTTAGCTGTCTGACTTCTAATTTAAACCTGAGTGACACAAATATCTTGTCTGACATAACAGTCATCGACAAAGTACCTACTGAATACAGAAAGATTTCATTAAACTGTTTCTGTAACAGCCTATGCAGCACATTACCGTCTTTCCAAGGAAAACAGGAAAGATCCAATGTCAAAACTACCAGAACTTCTGAATAATGAAAGATTTCAGTGCATACAGATTCTTCACCCTATCTTCTATATTAAATTATCTTGAAAGGAAAATTTTGTTGACATATAATCTACAGTACTATGGCTGCAGTACTGAGCAATTACCCACATCTAAATATCTTTCCTTTAATACCAACCAGTGTGTCATGGGTTCAGCAGTAGCACTCATTTTTCCCCTTCTTGGTAGCTGATGCAGCGCTGTGTTTTTGACTCGTTGCCTGAGAACAGTGCTGATAACACCAACGTTTTTAGTTATGGCTTAGTGATGTTTGGTCTGGCCAAGGACTTTCTGTGCCTCATGATCTGCAGGGAGGAGGGGAAGCCAGGAGGAAGCAGAGACAGGACACCTGACCCAAACTGACCAAAGAGGTATTCCATA
>JAOEHY010004285.1:6801-59250 GCA_025447955.1 Psilopsiagon aurifrons | reverse complement strand
AAGCAGGGGGGGCGGGGGTGCTGCAGACTGGGGGAAAGCCGAAGATGTGGAGTGAACCCGGATCTGCTGCCGGTGGGACTCCTGGAGCACCAAAAGGACCCATCCTGGTGCCTGGGCTGGGGCAGTGGGTGATGCCCTCCCTCCCACCACCTCCTTCCACAGCCAGCATGGGGAATCCATCACCACCGGCGCCAAGCAGCGCGAGGGATGGGTAAATGCAGCACTAAAGAGAAAGCAAAGGGGAACCGAGCGCTCCAAGTTCAAGATCCCTCTTTTGCTGCAGTTTCATCCATTTCCCCCTCCCCAGCTTCCTTGTGGACTCATAAAGACGAAAGCCTTGCCTGGCCAAGACAAACAAGCACGGATGAGGGGTTTCCACCCTGGTCATTCCGGTTGTGTTTTCCTGCTCTCTTTTCCAGGTCCCCTTTCCCCAAAGCGCACAACGCAGCAAATAAATAATAATAACATTTATCAATAAATTAATTCAATAAATATCCTCATGGCACAGGGACAGGGAGGGGAAGGGGGGGCTGCCCTGCTCTGGCTTTGCTCGGCCGCTGCCCTGCCATGCAGGGATGGGGGGGAGCCGGCTCTGGGATGTGCTGCTCGATCCCTCTGGGATCCCCCATTCACTGGTGAGTCCTTGTGAGGCAGAGGTAGTGATTATTCCCTACTTTCATGGGGAGGGGGGAATGAGGTGCAGAGCGAGGCGGCGCTGGGAGCCGGCAGCAGACACCGGGTGGGAAGGAGCCAGGAGGTCTTGCCATTGCCAGTGCAAAACGAACTCTTAACCCAAACCCCCATCAAAGCCAGGCAAAGCATTCACTTCTGCAATGAGCTTTCCCCAGCCTCAGCCTGCTTTTGCTGGAGAAAAGGCTCCTTGGCTCCGTTTTCCCTTCCCATTCCCAAAGCGCTGATCCATGTTCGGAAGGGACCAGGATGAATCCTGGCTGCTGGAAGCTGGTGATGGGGCTGTGTCTGCTTCCTCCCATCTCCAACCCCACGGCCCTGCCAGCCGCAGGTAAAGTGCAGTTTACCCCAGCCTATGGAAGGCCACGCTGCCCCAGTGCCATACTGGTGTAAACGGGGGGGGGGGCCGTGGCACCTGGGGGTGAAGCCTCTTTGCATGTGGGTGATGGCATCCCCTGTGTTGGGGCCATGCTTGTGACACCCACACCCACACACACACACCAAAGCCTTTTTCACCAGGAGCACCAAATGGGAGACAGAGGAAGAGTGTGGGGGGGATGAAGTGCTGATGCCCTGGGGTGGTTGTGCCTATTGGTGCCATGGGCCAGACCAGGGGGGCTTCACGCCCACTGTGCACTAGTGCAAAAGAGGGCTGTGCAGCAAAACTTGGGATGCATGGATGTGGGGAGCAGAGTGCTGAGCTTTGGGGAGACCCCATGTGCAATGGAGGTGCTTGGAGAGCTCCTGAGTGCTGCTCCAGCCTGGAATGGCTCTGGCACCTCGCAGGCAGCACAGCGAGCATCCCTCTGTGCTCCATCTCAAGGGGAACCCACCACTGTCATCCAGGTCCTGCCGAGGCCGCACCACGATCTGAGCATCCTTCAGGGATGCGAAAAGCCAGGGAGCTGCTCTGCGCCCAAGGGTGCTCCTGGTGCTGTCTGATGGCCCTGGATCATCCTGATGTGGTCCTTCACTTGCACAGCGAGATGCCCAGGGGCTGAGCAGCAGCAAACAAAGTGCTCACACCGGCCGGGCTGGTGGGGTGGTTGGTGGCAGACGGACAACCCCCCGGGGCTAATGGTGCTGCAGTGTTTCACAGGTCCATTTCTTTGTGGCTTGTATTAAAGAGGTGACACACAGACAGGTTTGGGCTCAGTGGCTCCCGCTATGTGTGGGTCAGGGAGCAGATGGGGCGGACAGACTGACGGACGCAGGATCCAGTAGGCAGTACGGGTGGGATGCGCAGCAGAAGGATGGACAGAAGTTGGAAGCAGGCACGGCCAGCACAGGCTTCAGGCAGCAGATCCAGCAGGACAGGCAGATGGTGATGGACCAGACATCCAGCCTGACTCGAGCAGGATGGAAAGACAGACGGACTTGGGCTTGGTGGTGGGGAAATACAAGACATAGTTCAGAGAAGGGGCAGAGCAGGCAGCTGGGGACGTGGTCCATTTGAACAGACGGATGAACACAGGCACAGCGTTTTGGATGCCTAACGTGGTTCAGGTGGACAGACGGACTCAAGCCCTTGGCTCGGACTCCCAGCACATGTTCAGGTAGGAGATGTGGCAGCCAGACAGACGGACATGGGCCGGGCGGCTCAGACATCCAGCACATGGTTCAGGTAGGAGATGTAGCAGATGGCCAGGCGCAGGATCTCGATCTTGGAGAGCTTCTTGTCCGGTGGGAGGGTGGGCAGCAGCTTCCGCAGCTCCGCAAAGGCCATGTTGAAGGCTTCGACGCGGATGCGTTCCCGTGTGGCGTGCGCCGTCCGGTACTTGGCCGTGGCACGGCGCCGGCGCCGGCGCTCCTCCCGGCTCAGGTGCTGCAGATCCTTCTTCACAGCTTCTCCGGGCTCCATCCGGGATGGAGCGCACAAACCAACGGTGCTGGCGTCCTCAATGCTGCCCGTGTGGACGCCGCCGCAGTCGCTGAAGACGGACTCGGACTCGGAGTGTGTCGGGGGCAGGTCGAGCTCTGCCTGGTCCGAATTGAGCATCATCTTTGCCAAAGAAGGGTAGGCAGAGAGACGGATGCTCCAGGGATGCGTCAGGACAGACTGACCCAAGCACGACGTTGGAGCAGAGCTGCTCGGCTTTAATGAGAAGGTCTGCGGCTCACAGCAAGCTCCTGGTTGTCCTCCTCCTCCTCCTCCTCATCACAGCCTCCACAAGGGAATTTTAAGGTTTTCCCTTTTTCCTGGAAAACTCAATGGGCAGGCGACAACGTTCACTAGAAATAATGGGTGAAAGGCGGCAGGAGACATATAAAATAAAGAGATAGATAAGGATATATCCACTGTATGTGCTCAGAGATCACGGGCTCTTCCCTTGCAGCCGTGGCAGGACCCAGTTCTGGAGCTGTTGGTGTCAGAGCCGGACTCCTGCGTGCTCTAGAGAAGAGAAGCACAAGGGCTCTCAGTACAAGGGAGGCAGGGGGAGAACCTGGCTCTTTGCTCCCCTTTGCCCTGAAGCATCGGTCCCAGATGGAGCAGGACCGATCCTGGGATCAGCTCCGGGTTCCTGCTCATGGAGGGTGGAGAGGGGCCGGTGGGGTGGCTCTGGGAGAAGGTGGAAGCCGTTCCTCCTGCCTCTCCGGAGAGATGCCAGGTGGTGGATGAGCAAAGGGGGAAACCAGACTGCAGGGGCGAGAGGAAGGGGGGGCTTACTGTATACTAAATGAGCCCGTATGTCATGGATCCTGGCACCCCCGACATATGGAACCCAACACAGCTGCTTTGCTTGATGTGTCCAAACAGGCGCTGGCTCCCCGCTCCCTCCGGGATGCTGCGCCACTGGCTGCGATTTCTGCCTCTTCTCTCCCTTCTCCTCCCCCTCGCTGCCTTCCCTGCAGGGCTCCAGCACTGGGAGCCGCTCTGGTCCTGCTGCAGGCGCATCCTCCCCCTGGGCAGGGGAAGGGGAACAAACTTCAGATGGGGAAGTGTTGGCAGCGTGGCTGGGAAGCCAGCCAGGCAGAGATGTACAACACATTACCTCTCCTGGGCCTGACAAGCTTGTAATGAGCCATACGACCGAGAAATGGGAACTGAATGGACAGGGACAGGCGATGACCGGGGAGGAATCATCCATATCCCGTTTTAAAAGAGTGGAGGGGGCCCTTTGCAGAAAGGAACCCCACAAAACTGTATAGGAATGACCACACATCCCCACCAAACACCCCTAAATGTACGGGGCTGCTTCTTTGCACGCTTCAACAAACACACGTGTACACATCCACATGTGCACACCTGAGCTCCCCAGCACACACCTGCAAATGCTCCCAGTCAAAAACTCCTTTGCAAGGATCCCACATCCATTTATGAGTGAGAATTTACACTCAGTTGTGAATCTACCCCAAGTCGGGCATCGCGGCATGCACACGCAGGCACACATTCACCATTGCACTGTGATATCCAGTTTTCACTAAAGAAACTACCCTGGGCTGTTCCTCTGTAACACAAAACACTTCCAGTGTTAAAGGAAAAGGTCCAAATCCTAAAGAAGAAGTTTAGGAAGCCCTTAGCCCAGAGCTGATAGAAACGTGGCAGTCGGGATCCACAAAGCTTTGAGCTTGCCATAACCTGCACTGTCCTCAGAGCACGGCTGAGATTTGGGTTCAGCTTCTGCCCCTGTCATCAGGGGATGGCAAAGCAGGGACCAAGCGCCACGGCCGAGGTGGGAGTATGGGTCCCGGGCTCCTGAGTCAGCCCCATCTGCTGCAGCCGTTCGCTACATCTGAGACTCCCACACCTTGTTCTACCTCCTTCCGCTTTCACATCTTCTCCCCTTCTGCTCCTGTCCCCTTCGCACAGACCCAGGACCTCCTTCCCGATGCAGCCCCATCCTGCAGCCGCTCCACCTTCAGGAGCAGCGTGTCCCTGGGTGACGATCCCAGCAGGGCAGGGACGCTGCTCCAGCCACAAGCACGGGCTCCGGAGTGGCTGCAGTGTGGAGAAAGAGGGAAGCTCGGCTCTGGGTTGACACAGGATGGGTCTGCACTTCCAGCTCCAGGGCTGCGGTGAAGTCAGCGGGTGGACATCCAGGATCAGGAAGCTCCCAGGAAACCCTCTCCCCCCACTGCTCACAGGGATGCACTGGATCCCTTGCACCAGCTTCACTCCTCTTCTACCTCTCTCCTACCCCAGCGATGCTGCTCAGGAAACGACAGGCCCATTCCCCTCTTGCTCTGCAAACTCAGACGCTGCCTCATCCTTGCCAGAGCTGCAGCCCACATGTGTGTGAGTGTCATGGCTCTGCCGCCTTCAGCACAGGGCAGGGAAGGAGACAAACACCCATTTCCCATCCCCCCCTCAGACCCCAGCACCGAGGCACAAGTGGGTCACTTCACCCTCCTCCTCCTCGGGCACAGAGGGATGGTGACCGCTCTGCTGTGGTCCATGGAGGGCAGAGGCTGTGGGACACTTTGCTGGTGCTGTCTTGGGGTCCTTGGGAGTGAATTTAAGGTGTGGCAAACACAGAGAGCAGGAGCCCCGCACGGGGGTCTCAGTTGCTGGAGGATGATGCAGGAGACACCAGACTGCTCACATGAAGACAAGTTTCAGTGCTGGACCCAAGTGAACTCCTTATCCCACTCCTTCACTGGCTTAGTCCAGTCCTCAAAAAGCTTTTCCTTTGCAGGGGTGACCTGGGCTGAGTGGCTCTTTATCACTTCCCTTCAGAGGAACCATAAAGTGCCACCTTTCTGCACTCTTCTATCACAAGAAGCTCTTTCAAACCTGCACTGAACAGCCCTGCCTCCAGCAAAACCCCAGGAACGATGTCTGAAGCCTCCCTGGCCATGCAAAGTGTGTCTGGGACCCACTTTCAGGCCATCTGAATGGAGCTTCCTTCTCTTTCTCCTCATCAGAATCCCCCATCCCATACCCAAGCCCAAACCGCAGGTTCGTACATGAAGCCTCACCCCAAAGTTGAGCCCCTTTCCCTATGGATCTTCCCACATGGACCACGCTGCTCATGTCACCATCCTTCTCCCCACCTACCACATTCCCATTCCAGCAGCGCCAAACCTCGCAGCAGCATCCAGAGCACTACAACCCCATTCCGGGACAGCCACCTTACCCCCAGGCAGATGACCATTCCCAGGCTCCAGCTTTCCTCTTCCAGGATGAAGCTCCAGGTAATCCAGGGAGCGAGGAACCACTTGGCTCATCCGTCCATTGAGGAAGCAGAAAGTTTCCCTGTGATGCACTCCGTTTCCTGCTCCCTGGGATGGACTTGGGGGGTCAGGGAGAACCCCCCAAGAAGCCTTGGGGCCCAGGCATGCTACTCCTTGGGCAGGAGCGGCCCACGGCACATTAAGATGGGCACCCCAAGGAGGCATGTGCCCCATTGCTATTTATACACCCCAGCCTCGCACGCCGGGTCCGACCCCGGCTGCCTCATTGGCCGCTCCGGTGCTCCCCCCCTCATAAATATTAAAGTCAAGAGAGGGGATGCCATTGGCTGTGCAGGAGGTTGGAGCCCCCGGGAGAGGAGGGAGGTGGAGGTTGGATGTGGTCCTGGAGGGTGGATGGAGGTGGTGGGCTGGGAGGGAGGGAGAGAGGGAGGAGGGTGCTCGGGGAGAAGGCGACATCTGTTCCCTGTGCATATTTCATAAAGGAGGAATAGAGAGATGGGAGTGAATGTGGGAAGGGGAGAGGGGGAGAGAGGCGGACACGTCCCTGCGCTGGGGCGGGATGAGGAGCGGCGAAGGCAAAGAGCAGCGGGATGGGACTGAGCTTTCCCGGTGGCTCCCAGTGTTGCGCAGCCCCGCAGCCGTGCGTGGCCGTGGGCAAGCAGCTTGCAGGATGCAGGGGTCCGTGGGCACACGTGAGAGAGCGCTGTGGATGCTCCCAGGTGGGCTCTGTCAGCAGCAACAATTACCCCACGGGTCCTGCTTGGGAGCTGCTGTAGAATTCACCTGTAGTAAAGTTTGGGGAGGAAAGAGAAAGAAAGTGGTACCCAGAATGCACAGACATTGCTCTGAAACACTAATCCCCTGTTTGACCACGAAACACGGATCTCTCTGGTGGGTTAGAGCTGCTCTCTACCTCTCACGATTGTGACTCGTCCTCTTAACCTCTGCTTGAGGCAATCTGCTCTGGTTTGTCCTCGCTAAACTCCCTGCTCTGAACCCCCTGCATCCCCATCCCACACAGGCACATCCCTTCCAGACCTCCCTGCAGTTCGCTTCCTCTTCCATCTCCTCTTCCATCTCCTTCCACTGAGAACTGGAGGTTTTATCCCCTCCTTTGCCTCCCTCGCAAGCCTTGGGGACTGCTTCCGATGCAGGCAAAGCCCAGGGATGGGCATTGGCACCTGGGTGATCTCCAGCCCATGTCAGGGAGCAGCAGATGGGCTCAGGGTTTGCAGGACGAGGCAGAGGGCTCAGGTGGTGGTGAGGCGTCTGCCTCACCATTGCTATGGCACCGATTAGAAACCAATATTCGCTTAATGAGCTCATGGCAATCGCCACATCCGCCCGGAGCCTCAGCGCGCGGTGCTCAGCACTCCTGGGGAGTTCATCCGTCACACACGAGCAGCACTCGCACGGGTCCGCGCAACCCCGCACCAAGGCCTTGCAGCCCCACTGCGCACCCCGCATCCCTCTGCGTTCCGCCTCGATCCCCATCTCCCCCTGAGACGCCCGCGGGGCTGTTTGGGGCTGTTCCTCACTCCGCGCTCCCTGCACTCCTCTCTTCCCGTCTGGATCTCGCCTGCCCACCCCCAGGGCAGCTCCTCTCCCCCCGCCAGGACGCCGGCAGGGCCCCGCCTCCCGCCGCAGCTGATGCTGGGATGCTCCGGGCATCCCACCGGGCCCAGGGTGGGGAAGGATGGAGCGGGGCCGCGCTGGGTCCTGGGGACACCAGGTCTGATGCGCGCTGGCCTCGCGGTGCGCAGCATCCAGGTTCCAGCTCCCTACAGCTCAAGCTCTTCTCTGTGCCTCAAGCAGAAGCATTGGCAGATCCGTCCTCCCACCCTGGATCCTTTCGGGAGCACTCTGTGGGACACAAACTGCCCGGCTTACCCACACAGCGGGGGACACAGCCCGCTCTGCCTGGCTGCAGTGACACAAGCACCTAACAGGGACACTTCCCATAAGGCAGACACATTAACTCTGCCCCGGTGTGAGGCAGACTCGTAGCCTTCCTCCTCCCGCAGGTTAGTGTAAAGGCTCCTTCATCTGTCCGCATCCGGATCTTGCACTACCAGGAGGGAGAATTCCATCTGGGAACAGCCCTCAGCTTGGAAAAGGGGTTCTCTTTGTCCCTGGGAAGTGTCCCAGGCAGCACACAGCCCCGGTGCCGAGCTCTGTGCACACACAGCTCACGGAGCCTTGCAGAGCTCACCTACAGATGGAAGAAGATGAAGCCACAGCCGCGGGTCTTGAGGGAAGGTGATGGCAGAGCGAGAAGCTCAAGACCCTTCTCCTGCAACCCAAGCCAATATTCCCCCCTCCTCCCCCATCCCATGGCCACGATCGCCCCTGGTCTCTGCTCAGAGCCTGCATCCCACAGGACCCGCCACGGTCCCCAGGATTTTTGGCTGCTGCCTCATTCTCCCCTTCCTCAGAGAGGAATTCTGAGCTTCAAATACCCTGAGGCCAGTGAAACCCATGAGGTTCGGGGGATGGGGAACAGGGGACCCTCTGGCTTTGTTGTGAGTTTCCCAAACTCCTGGCTGGCAGGAGTTGGTACCAAACCCAAGCAGGAACCCACAGGCTGGAACCTGCAGAACCCCTCATCCCCTCTGAGCTCTTGGGCCTGCCTTCAACACCATGCTCAAGAAGCAAGAGGCAGCGGGAGCCCATCCAGCTCATTAAAACCTGGGAGCATGGTGCACCCGGGGGGGCCGTTGTGGCTTTTCCATCCAAGGGCGAATGAAGACCTCCAGAATGTGCCCACCTCGACCCACCCAGTTCAGGGATCAGGATGTGGGGCTGGGGGGACCCGAGCTGCGTTTGTTGCCCCGGGGGTCCTGTGTGGTGCAAGGAGGGCATGGGGAGGTAGGGAAAGAGATGAGAAGAGGCTGCGTTTGGCAGGAGATGAGGTGACATATTGTACAAAGCCACTGGGGACCACAGTGGCCTGGGCTTGTCGGGAAAGAGAGGCAGCTTTAACCCTCGTGCTGCTGGAGCAGTTTGGTAACTTCTCTCCAGTGAGGAGCTGCGTGTCCGAACAAGAAGTGGAAGAAGAAGGAGCGTGCCCAGCAGGTCATGGAGGTGATCCTGCCCCTCTGCTCTGCTCTGGGAGACCTCACTTGGAGCACCGGGGGCAGTTCTGATGTCGTCAACATCAAAAGGACATGGAGCTGTTGGAAAAAGTGTGGAGGGGCCACAGGGATGAGCAGGGGATGGAACACCTCCGTATGGAGATGGGATGGGGAAGTTGGGGCTGTTCAGCCTGGAGAGGAGAAGGCTGCGTGGAGACCTCAGAGCAGCTTCCAGTGCCTGAAGGGGGCTGTAGGGATGGTGGGGAGGGACTCTTCATTAGGGACTGCAGTGATGGGACACGGGGTAACGGGTTCAGACTGGAACAGGGGAAGTTCAGATTGGATATGAGGAGGAAGTTCTTTCCCGTGCAGGTGCTGAGGCACTGCAATGGTTGCGCAGGGAAGTTGGGAATGCTCCATCGCTGGCGGTGTTCAAGGCCGGGTTGGACAGAGCCATGGGTGCTGTGGGTTAGTGGGAGGTGTCCCTGCCCATGGCAGGGTTGGAACTGAATGATCTTAAGATCCTTTCCAACCCTGACTGTTCTATGGTTCTATGATTCTAAGACCTGGAAGGAGATCCCTGCCCCAAACACTGGAAAGATGCAGTCCCTGGGGTGCGTTACTGCTCCTGCCCATCAGCTGATACCTTCATCCACATGGGGGGACTGCACTCCACCTCTCCAGCAAGGACCCTCTGTAGAACAAAAGATGCTGAGCCCCCTGTGTCCTTGGGGCCACCCAGCTCCTCGCCATGGAAAGGTCTTCTCCAGCAGACCTCTCCCCGCAGCCAAGCCATCAGAGATCTCACCTTTGGTGCCACTACACTTGCTCCAGCCATGCCTAAAGCTGGTTTGTGGAGGGGGCTGCAGAGGACACGCATGTGCCGGCAGGTGGCTGAGCAAGGTCCAGCACCCCCCGGACACCCATCCTGCTGCATGTCCCTAACGGGACCCTCACCTTCGTGGCTGTCCCCACACCCTGGGCACGCTCTCCTGGCTGTGACAGTGGCTCCTGGCGCTGATACCCCTCTCCTCTCCTCTCCTTTGTCTCCCTGGCTTTTATTGAGTGCAGGTTTTGAGAGCGGTCGGTGACAGACGGCCCTGGTGCTCGATAACCAGACAATCTGTCACCACCACCACTGACAGCTTTCACAAGGAGCCCCCTTCCTTTCATCCTTCCCGGTTCTCTTTGCCTTTGCTTGTCCCCCTTCCACACGTGCTCTCTGGCTTTGTTCCCCCCTAAAAGCCAAATAGCGACAGAAGCTCCTGATCATAATATTGCTCTAATCGAGTCTGTCATAATCGGATCCAATCTAATTATGTCCAGATCCCTCTCTTCTCCTGACTCTCTCTATTGCCTGTCCATCTGTCCCTCTCTTCCCTTCCAGTCTTTGTGTCCATCCATCTGTTATCTGCAGGCCTCTCTCCCTTCCCATCATCTCCCTGGGCTCCTGCCCCATTCACAGCGTGGCCGCCCCGGCCCTTTCCTCCAGCGGCTCCCTCTCCAATCCATCTCTCTTAAAGGCCTCTCCATCAATCCATTTAGCAGCAGCTCCCTGCCTCCTCTAGCCCATCTGCTTCTCTCTTTCTGCTGGCTGCGAGATGCGGAGATGCTGTTTTGTTTGTCTGTCGATCTTGATTAGCCCCAGAAACCTCACTGTTAAAGCTGTGCTGGCACTGGGGAAGGATCACCTGGGTAGCAGAGCACCGTAGGTCCTAAGCAGCATCCTCCATCCCTGCCTCGCTCTCTACCTCTTCCAAGCAATTGCACCACACATAAGCACTCAGGCTGGACACGAAAGGATGGAGCCCCAGGAGCCCAGGGCTGCACAAGGCCGGGTGGGGAAGAACAAGCTGGAATCTGTATCTCCCCAAACTACCTTCCTCCTTCTTTAGCTGTAGTGTTTCCTCCAGGAATGCAACTGCCTGGATGACGGGGAGGCGGATGGATGGAGGCACAGGCAGGGTGGTGGTGACATCTGCCTGATGCTCTCACTGCATATGGACAGAGGACAAGGTAAAGCACAGCCAGGCCGGGGAGCTCAGTGGTACCCAGCATGGGAACTGGATGCTCAGGTATCCATGTGCTGGGGATCAGGGACACGGAGTCTGTGTCTTCCCCAGCTCTGACCATGATCAAGCATGATCGAGCCTGGCAATTCCCACACTCCCTATTCGCAGCGGTCAGCCCCTGATTTTAAACACACGTTGGGCTCAGCTGCCTGCGGGGCACTGGCCATCAGCCCTTGCGTGCTGTCCTGAGCTAAGCTGCCTCATTCCTTCAGCTGGACCTCACTGCTGCTCATGGGTCGGACACAGAAAGCAGTTGTCAACCATCACGGCAGCAGTGACCATGGGCTATTGGACAGAGCGCTGCGCTGGGACACAGGACTTGATGCACCCCTTAGACATCAGCATCACACAAAGGCTCCAGGAGGTCTGTATCCCATTTACTGGTCCACAGACCAAAGAGCTGTGAGTCTACCTAGGCAAAGAAGGGGTTCAGGCCCAGGGACTCGAGGTACAGGGCACACAAAGCTCAGAAGTCTTTAAAGTATTCAGCACAAGGAGCTCAGAGCCATTTCAAAGGCAGTGCTCTTGTGGCAGATAACTGCTTTTCTCCATGTATTTGTTTGGGAGTTTAAGCTAAATAATCCATGCCGAAGCAATTGCCACGTGTGAGAACAGGGTCTGGTTGCCTGCATATGCCTTAGAGCAGAGTGTGGAGCAACACTTCGGTCTCCCTAAAGCTCGAGCTAGGTACCAGGCAGGCAATGGCTCAGCTGGGAGCTGCACCAGCCCCCCCGCAACCTTAACCCTCAGGGAGAAGCAAAGGGGTGAAGGATGCTCCATGTGGGACAACGTGATTGCAGCCAGCGGCAGCACCACTGCCCCCAGCACCGAGCTCCAGCGCTGGGAGCAGGAGAGGCAGCAGAAGCTGGGGAGGAAGGATGGCACATGGGTAGCAAAGCATCACCTCAAGGAAAGGAAACAGTGATCCTGAGGAGCGCAGTGCTGCATACAATGCCCTGCCGCATCCCAAGCTCGGTCCCCAGGTTGACCAAGGCAATTGGAGCTCTTCCTACGGCTCAGCCAACAAACCCTCCCGGCCCTTTGTCTTTCTTTGGCCTCCAAAAACGAAGCCGTTCACCCCCACCGCGGGCTTCACCCCTATGATCAAACATCGAACCCCACGCATTTCAGACAACACCGATTCTCCCTTCCTGCCTCCACTGCTTCCTTCTCCCAGAAGCCAAAGAGCCCTGGCTTTGTTCTGGCCATTAATTAACTTCCCTGCCTCTTAATATTCCAAAGCCATAAAGTTCCCAGGAGCTGGGGGGCCGGGCGCGAAGCAAACACCCATTTCCTCTCCTTTCTCCTCCTCTCATTGACTGTCACCCCCATCTGGCTCCCCCCTTAGGGCACAAGGGCAGCTGCAAACCCTCCTCTCCGGGCTCAGCCCCAGCCCTCTGCCTCCCCAGAGGCAGCTCAGTTCAGAGGTCGAGAGGGTCGGTGGCATCTTCTGTTTGTGCCGCAATCCCTCGTTGAGTCGTGTGGGGAGACAGCGGAGGAAATTGATGCCTGCAAAGTATTGTGTGTGAGGGAAGGGGAGATGCCTGGGGGCTCTATGACAGCGACAGCGTGTGCCAGCTGCCCTCCTCAGCAAGGGCTGCCCCAAACCCCCTTGATGTAGCTGGAGGTTTGGGGTTAATGCAAGCGCTATCTCAGTGCCGGAGCCACGGGGTGGGAGCTCCGTGGGGTTATTGGTATGGATAAAGACTTCTCGGGGGGCAAAGGGTGCTTCTGGAAGTCAATCATAGAGAAAAGGGAGGCAAAGCTGTGCCTTGGCACACTGCAGCCAGAAGAGCCAGCAGCAGCATGTAGTGAATTACTTCCCTCCAAGCACAACAGGAAAGGTGGTTTCAGTGTTCAGCTGCATCCCTTCCAGGGCTGTCCTCCAGCACCACTGCTGCTGGCCAGGGAAGATGGGAACAGGCACAGAGCTGCAGCCTTTACCTTCAAGAGCAAACCAGGCCAGGGTGCAGAGAGGTGAAGCCCTTGGGAGCAGCTGCCCCAGCCCTTGCCGGCACCAAGGGCCTGGTTATGCTTCAGAGCAGCTCAGCAAAACCTGCTGGAGGTTGCATCATTTCTGTCTGCATTTGCTTCTTCCAGGCTCCATCTCTCAGCCCCATTCTCCTCTGCTCAGCCCCATTCTCCCTGGGTCCTTCGTGAAGTGTTGAGCAGGGCAGAGAGTCTGCAGAGCTCCCATCCCAGAATAACTGAGCTGCTGAACACAGTGCCTAAAAGATGCCAAGTGCTTGGGCAGAACTCAAAGCTGTCCAGCATCTATAAGCACCAGGAAGAACTGGTTAGACCAGGAACGATGTAAAACAACCTCAAAATGTAGTTGCTTTTGAAGACATTCAAGCAGTCGTGCTTTGGAGCAACAAGCCAAAGTCTTTTAAGAGTCAGAAGAGAGCATTTTCCCAGTGCCTGAACTCGATTGGGATGAACTGGAGTGAGCTTTTGTCTCCTCTGCTGCCTGTGGTGGAGAGATGCTGACCTCTGTCAGCTGGGAGAGTATCTTAAATGACTGCAGCAAGGTTTGCCAGGAGAAACCTGTTGAAGCCAGAAAAGCATCTCCCATGTATTGTTTCCCAGCTGGACTACATCCTCTTGCACCAGCCCTGACACACCAAGTGATGCTCACTGCATCCCTTCTCTAGAGCAAGATGCAGCCGGGTTGCAAGGTTCTGCTTCGGAGACAAGCAGACACAAAGCAGGAATGTTCTTTGCTTTCCCTATGCTTTGCATAATTTCCCATGCAAACTTCCCTAATTATCAAAGCAAATGGGCTTTGAATGGGGGGGAAATTCTCTTGGTCACGTCAGCCACCGGCTCTGAACTGTAACCCAGCGTGACTCGGGCTCTGCCTTACGGAGCCGGCACACATCAAACTACCCACGGCTGCTCCTCAGAACTCGGTAATTCTGCTCCTATCACAAAGGTAAAAATAGATGCACACCCGAGCAATACTCACGCTACTTTCCATATTGCCTCACCACCCTCACAGTAAAGAACTTCCTTATATCTCACCTAAATCTGTTTCAGCCTGAACCCACCACCCCTTGTCCTATCGCTACAGTATCCCTATAAACCCCTTCAGACACTGGAAGCTGCTCTGAGGTCTCCATGCAGCCTTCTCCAGGCTCAACAGCCCCAGCCTGTCTTCACATGGGAGATGCTCCATCCCCTGCTCATCCCCGTGGCCTCCTCTGGACTTGCTCCAACAGCTCTGTGTCCCTCTCATGTTGAGGACCCCAGAACTGCCCCCAATGCCCCAAGTGAGGTCTCCAGAGCAGAGCAGAGGGGCAGGATCACCTCCATGACCTGCTGGATCACCATCCTGCTGATGCAGCCCAGGATACGGTTGGCTTTCTGGGCTGCAAGGTTGGAACTGGACGATCCTAAGGTCCTTTCCAACCCTAACTCTTCTATGATTCTGATTAACGCACTGAGCAGGCATTTATTCCCCGTGGCTTATTAGCATTAGGGATGCTCTAATTAATGCACAGAACCTCAGGAGTGATGGGGAAAAGTGCATCAGGGGAGTTATCAAGTTTAAGGCTTGCACAGCTGAGGACAGCTGCTGTTATACTGCATGGGCAGGACCAACTAGATTCCACTCGGCCCCAAACCAAAGGCTCTGCGTTACAAAGGAAGGTACAGAAGGCATCAAACTGGTTTCATTTAAAACAGGGAACACGTACCTTCTGCAGATAACTGTGCTCAGACTGAAGGCATGGAAAGGATGGCTTAAGAGGGAGCTTTTCAGGGCTAAGACACTAACTCTGCGCTCAAGGCGGCAGACAGCAGCTCCCTGTGGGGCAGTGATTTAGCAGCTGTACACAAAAGCAGCAGAGGCTTTGCTGGTCCCAGTGGAGGGGAAGGAGCACGCCCAAATCCACTGTCAGCTCTTTGTCTGAAGATCAGGAGTGAGAGTGAACAACGGAGTAGGTCACAGAGATCCCAATTCCTCCCACCTTGCCCTGTTCATGATGCAGGCGAACGAAAAGGCCCTTTTGCATGCTCTTGGTTCCCTATGAAGAAAGGGATTTCATTCTCCACGACACAAAGAGCAGCTCCTTTCCTCAACATCAGCTCTCCTGTAACAAAACACCTTTGTATTCCAAGCACTGCTCACCTCAAGGCCTCAAGAGCATCCCCTCACCCGTGAGAAAGGGCAGTAGCAGGGTCCGTGTCACTGTTAGAAGGGCACTGCAAGGTGTGTGTGGGGGGGCAGCTGCAGCCCTGGGGAGGACAGGGAAGAGAAAGGCAGGGACTAGGACTCGCTCTCGTAGCTCATTTACTTCCCAGATGAATCCCACAATCCTGTTTCTTCCCCACCCCCTTCCCTCCAGCCCTCGGGCCCAATTCCCCAGGGGAGGAAGGCTCCGATCTGCACGGCACAAGCCTCATCATCAAAAGCCAGCTGAGCAAAACGAATTCACTGAGCACGGCAAAACGCAGCCAGGAGGGCTGCAAACACCTCTGGCTCCTGCCTCCCCTTCCACCCCTCTGCACAGCAACGCTGCTGGCACCAGGAGAGTTCGAGGGACACACAAAACCCCCAGCTCAGGGTAGATTTTGGGCTGTCAATCAAAGACTTACAGTGTTCTCCAGTGTTGGCAGCAGGAGGGGAAATGTGTCTGTGCTGCAGCCCCTGCCAGCCAGCCCCCTTTGCTTCTCCCCTCCTTGTCAGCCACTGATAGGAGCGTTGCTCATCGTGCTGTCCACAGGGGAGACCTGTTGGCCATCCAAGGCCCAGGCAACAGAGGCAGCTGTTTGTTCTCCTCGCCAGAGAGTGAACAAAAAGCTGGGAGTGGAAAATGGGGCTGAGAGTGGTAAAAGGGTTGATTTCTGGGTGTATGGAGGGGAAAAAAGATGCAGAAGCCTCCAGGGAAAGAAGGACATCAAGGACAGAGCCTAGATCTGAGAGATGGGAGACAGCACTATGGGAAGGATGCGGTTTTAATACGGAAGTAGTATCAAGAACACTGAGAATCAGAGAATAGTTGGGGTTGGAAAGGACCTTAAGATCATCCAGATGCAACCCCCTGCCACAGGCAGAGACGTCTCACACCAGACCACGTCACCCAAGGCTCTGTCCAACCCGGCCCTGCACACTGCCAGGGATGGAGCATTCACTTCTTTGTGCCAGCGCTTCACCACCCTCACAGTAAAGAGCTTCTTCCTTATATCCAAGCTGAACTTCCCCTGTTTAAGTTCAACCCAATTTGCTGGGCAGCCATCAGCAATCCCATCACTGCTCCATGAATGAAGCATTTGCAGTTTGATATATAAAAAGCCCATAATGAACTTACCTTAGGGAAGGCAAAACATACTCGACTCAGTCCTCTGCCAGCCCACATGGGTGTGAGGTCCTCGTCTCACCCCATGTAACCCCCCCCACAGAAAGAGTCTACCTGGTTGATTCTGTTGGAAGGGATTTTGCTCTGCTAAAGTTGGAATGAGGCCAAAGCTTAGGAGTTAGAGGCTATGAAAATCCTTACTGCAAAGACAAGGCATCCCCATGTACGTTGAGAGATCAGTTTCTTCAGCATTGCTAGGAGAAACGAAATCGGGCACAGAAACATTCCACCAAGGATCAGAGGCGGTTTCCTGACAGCGGGATGCACCACCAAGTGGAAAAAGCCTCCCCCAGGGAAGCACTGAAAGTAGAGGGTCTGAGTGACTTTAAACCTCCTGAGTGTAAGCCTAGCAGAGAAAAGACTTGAACACAATAGGCCCTCCCCATCCTCTAGGGAAGGGAAAGCGAGGTCTGCTTCAGCACTAGCAGGCTCTAATTTCTGATATCAATCCCTTCTCCCCGTTTTCTCCCTCCTGGCTTTGGACAGCAGCACTACCACACCTTGAAATCTGCTGAAGTGAATCTTCACACAGAAGAACCAACCAGGCACACCCAGGTGCCTGGTCACTCACAACCACCAGCCCCCAGAGCTCTTTCTTGCTGGGCACTAAGCTGTGGCACTGAAGGAAGCAGTGAGCATCATTAAAACCCATGTTTATTATACCAGCAGCAAGGGCCTGACCAAGATCAAGGTGTCCTGGTACAAAGTGCTGTTTGGAATGACCAGCAATCCCTGCCTTGGACTGCTTACAGTCTAACCACCAGCGAGATAACACCCTATCGTGTCTGAGGGCCCGATGGCTTTTATCCAGCTAGAGAAAGCATTCCAAGTTTCAACATAACTCCCAACCCAAATGAGACAAAACTCTGAGACCACATTGCAACCACATTGCATCACCCAATGGTTCTGGTCCTTTGGCAGCAACCAAGACAAACCAAGCAATGGGGTTAACTTTGAAAGTGGAGACTTTTTTTAATTAAACGGAACTATTTATATATATACAAACCCCAGAAAATATTGCACCATTTAAAAAAGGACATTTTACATCTAAATCATCTGTTTAACGCACCTTGCCCCCCCTGCATTGGACCATACCCAGGTTCACAGCAACCCCTGGGACGTGAACAGGCAACACGTGCCACCAGGGAAACGCGCTGGTGCACATACATCGCAGAGAAAACACCTTCTCCCTTTCCACCTTGCCTTCGCTTAGGGAACACACCCATCACCTTCTCATCTCACTGGCACACGAGCCATCCTCTCACGCTGCTCTGAAGTAAAGATGAATTAAAAAGAAAGGCTTTGGGACCTTCTCAGTCACAGTTTCTTTAGGGCTCGGTGGGCACGGTTTTCTGGGAGAGTCTCTTATGCTTTTAGGGCTCAGCTTCCAGAACCCGAGCATGGAAGCTCTGGAGAGAACCATCTGCACCCCTATCCAGAGACAGGGGCATTCCAGTGTAGTTTTATCTTTGACAATTGTAATCCAAGGGCTAAGACTTCTCAAGCGCTGAGAGCATCTTCAGTAAGCCACAGCCCCAGGGTCCCGGGGGATGCTAAACAGTACATCTGCTTTGGCGTTGATGAAATAGGTGGCCAGGAGAGAGAAGACCAGAATGGCAATGCCCACAACCAAAGTGATTATCTAGGAAGGGAGGAGAAACACTCAGCATTGTTGTTACAAACACAGCCCTGCAGCACCTCACAGAACTTGCCTTGAGTCATAGAATGGTTAGGGATGGAAAGCACACTAAAATCATCCAGTTCCAAGCCCCCGCCATGGGAAGGGATGCCTCACACTAAACCACGTCACCCAAAGCTCTGCTCAGCCTGGCCTTGCACATTGCCAGGGATGGAGCACTTACCACCTCTTCAGGCAACCCGTTCCAGTGCCTCACCACCCTCATAGTAAAGAATTTCTTCCTCATATCCAACCTCAACTTCCTCTGTTTCAGTTTAAACCCATCACCCCTTATCCTATCGCCACAGTCCCTGATGAAGGAGGGGCTCTATCAGAAAGCTACAGACACCAGCTCACTCCTGAGGCACTACTACCTGGACATGAGAAGATACTCCAGGACCTTATAGCCTCAGATGAAAGCAACTGCCAGGCAGGATCAGGCCAGCTTTTGCTCTGGTTACCACCAGGGCACACAAATTGATGTTTAAGAGAAAAGGTTAGAAAGTTCTATCATGGATTATAGAATCATGGAATGGTTTGGGTTGGAAGGGACCTTAAAGCTCATCCAGTTCCCACCACCTCCCACAGGAAGGAACGCCTCCCACTGGACCAAGTTGCTCCGAGCCCCATCCAGTCTGGCTTTGAACACTGCCAGGGATGGGGACATCCCAGAACACAGAGCACCCACTAGAACTCTCTCAGAACATTTTCTATCAGGTCAACGCTTTGGGAAGGGTCAGGCTCAAACTGCATCTCCAGGGCACCACTGTCTGCTGGGCTGTAACACGCCAGGACCCAAGCAAGGCTCTGGGCTTGCCTGGCAGCCTTCAAAAGGCCCAGTACCACAGAGCTGAATTGCTCAGACTTCAAATAATCACCTGAGAGGTGCAACAACTGCCTGGGCTTGCATGGCCTTTGGGTGGCTTACTGCTAGGCCACGATGATGCCATCCTGCGCGCTCCTAAGTCTGTCCTGACAGCCTGACATCATTAACAGCCAACCAGAGGGCATCAAAACAGGCACAGTGTCCCAGCGTCTCTGCATGCTTAACCCTTATTCTGCTGGCACTCAAGCCACATCGCACCCCGCTAACAGAACCTGAGACACTGAACCACCATCAGCTTTTGTTTGAGAAGGCTGTTAAAGTCTTATTTCTCTGCTGTTAAGAGGGGATTCAAAGGGCAAGAAGGAAAATCTGGGTTATGAATCAGGCAGAACAACAGCCAGGTTCACTGGCTTGACTCCCTGTGCCTCAGGAAGGGGTTAAGACTCCTGCGCCTCTATCTTTTATTCACAGAGCTCAGCCTGCTCATGGGACTCTTGATTATTCTGCACAGTCTCAGGGCCAGCAATCTGTTATTAACTCACAAATTGCCAGAGGTGGAAGGACGATCCCCAGCGATGCTCTTGGTCACCTCCTTTTCCAGGATCAAAGCCTGTTCTTAACACAAGCCACAAGATCTTGGAACAAACTGAGCTGCTTCTCCAGCAGTCAGGAGGTGCTGTTCAAAGCCAGACAGACCTTTCCCTCTACTTCCTTCTTCAGACATGTACAAACTCACCTCTAGCTCCCTGCTGGCAACCAGAAATATTCGGGCCCGGATCTCTTTCCACCGACTCTCTGTCCATGTGGAATACTCTGTCGATCCCCACTGCCTCAGCTCAAAGGCAGGAGAGAGCGCTTTGCTGAGGTGAACAGTTGACCGAACGCAGTAGGGAACTCGGGATGTTGAGTTGGGATCCAGGGAACCCTGCACCCAGGCATAGTCATACAACTGCAATGAAAACAGGAGAGTAAGAGCCAGGAAAGCACCACCACATAACCTCTGTCCCCTCGTTCTGGAACCTTACCTGTGTCTCTGGGGAGAGACAGAGACTTTACTGCCCGTTCGCACTGTAAGGGGATCCTTTGGCCTCCTCCTCCTCTGCCCCTGGGCATTAAGATGCCTCCAGTTGGCAGTTTCCCACTTCTCCCACGTTATTATGAGTAATAAAAAGTATTCCTAAGCAGCTTCCCTCAAAAGCAGAAACTGCCAAAGCTTGGCTGTCACCAATGTCACTCTAATGGCTACTTACCTCTGTCTCACTGTTGGGTGATTTTTCAGGGTTCAGGCACTCATCCTTGGTGAAGTTAACAACAGTGCCCGTGAGGTTGGCCAGGACATACTGCACAAGGTAGGTAGTGTTCACAGGGCTGGAAACAGCCACATAGTGCTGGGGAACATCACCTGAAGCAGTCAGAGAAGAGGGAATGGCAGGAAGATGGCCAAGAGCAGACAATGCGGCACTTTAGAAAGCTGCCAGGTAACATATGGGATCTAACCCAGCCCCTGTTCTTCTGTCCTGTGTTGCTCTTACCCAGAATTCCTTTTAAGTCTGGTTTAATGATGGACTGAAACCAGGAATTGTTCATTTTAATCAAAAAGCCATACAGCATCCGAGAGACCTGGGAAGAGATGGAAATGGCTTTACAAAGAGGAAAGAAAATAGCATCTCAACAGCTGTATCACTCAAGATCATTTGGCTCACGGATGTTTCCCACTACAGGGGCCAAGAGCACAGCAAAGGAGAAGGCGTATGTCCCGACTGGATATAAATTCATGTAAGCCATGAAAACTGGGGTTGAATTCAGCTCCACCAACTCCTGAGTTGACCCCTGTGGCACACGCTGCCATTTCACCTCAGCTTATTCTTCTGCTCTGTGGGACAAGGATAAAGGAGCTCCGTTTTGCAGAGGGCTCCTGAAGCTTAATGTGTGCCCTGAGATCAGGTGAGGAAGTAGAGAAGGGTGAAAGGGTTTTCTCTCAGCTGTGGTGAGGAAAGAGCAAAGGGGGGAGGTAAAGCCCTCACTGAGGCAGACAGGACAGCGTGCTGTGTAAACACATCTAAACAGAGACAGAAGGGAAGTACGTGAGGGCTCATCAGAGATGCCAGGGACTCAATCCCATCTGCTCGTACCGTTTTTGGATCTGCCTGAATAGCAGAGGTGGCGTTGGCTCCCCCCGCAAGGCGGTAGAGAGCACGGGCGACCACGGTGGCAACTTCTGCCAGGGACTGCAAAGGAAGAGTGCTCTGTGTTAATCAAGACAGGCAGCTCCAGCAAAACAAGCAGGAGAGCAAGCCAAGAGCTACACATCCATCAAAACCTTCACACCGGGCTAGCATTTGAGTAGCTATTGCCTTTGTCATAGTACAAAGCACTCCCCACCTTCTTTCTGCCCTTTTTGGAAACAGCTTTCCCCTCTCTCCTCATGAGCTCGCTTCTATCCACCCCTACCCAAAGCCCCATCTGCCCCAGCTACAGCAGCGAAGGAAAATGGGAAGCAGGAACCTTGGCTGTATCCGTGACATACTCCAAGGTCTCCTCAGGGCTAAGCCCCTCGGGGTACTGCATCTGGATGCTCTCTGGAGTGTCGTACATGCTCTGGTAGTATCTGCAAAGAAGAAGGCAAACAGAGGTTGGGGAGGGGAAGAAAGAAACCATGGGGCATGGAATTCAATTCAGAGTGTGCCTGAACCAAACAGTGGGAGCAGCCTCCTGGGAGCAGAGAGACAGCCCTGCCAAAGCACTGCCCTGCCACACGCTCCTTAAAGCATTTAATGAGGCCTTATAATGAACTTGGCCCTTCCACAGCTTCTCCCATCTGAGGATCTCCAAGCAATATACAGGCTGTGATTAGCTTTCAGGTGGGCGACAGCCCAAGCTATTAAATGGGTAGAGAAACTGAGGCAAGGACAGCCCGCGCACAAGGGCTCCTGGGAAAAGGGCTTTTGCTGCAAGGCGTGCCAGTGGATTTTATTCAGGCCCTATCTTGAAGGCAGGGAGGAATTCCAAGTGAGCTCCGAGAGAGATTTCCACCAAGGCACACGCCGCTGAACTGGGAATTGGGCTAAAAACCAACACACGGTCTGTGCACCCGACTTCCCCATCTACATAAGGGTGCCACAGCAGCAAGCTGTGCTTTCCTCCAGCTTAGGTCTTCTTATCCCTCTAAAGCAGTGCAGATTTAGAGGTGAAAGGGAAGCTATTTCCCCTTCATTGCTAAAGAGAGCCTCAGAAAGAGCAGGGAAGGAGAGAAAATGAAGAGAAAGGGACAATTCGGAGAGCTTAGGGAAGAGGAGTGAGGAATATTTCTAGCTTCTACCCCACATTTCCACTCCAAAGTCGAAGCGGAGCAGGGGGGCTTCAAGCAACACACCATAGCAGGGTCATGTGGGGTGAATGCAAGTGCTCTTTCCAATGCCTGGGGCTTTTTGCCATTGCAAATAGAAAGCTGTATTAAAAACAACAACAAAAAAAAGGCAGCTAGCTGCTGGAAGAACAGATGAGGCTTAGGCACGCTCAGTTGCCATTTGCTCACCTTTGGCTTCCAGCCAGCTGCGGGGAACATTTTCTGGACAAACCTGGATTTCTTTCGCTTGTCAGAATAATTATGTCGTGCTTGTTCAAGGACATGGCACACGTCTGCTCCTCTGCTGCTCCACATGTATGGTGGGGAGCACACATGGATGTGGCAGGAGCTCAGGTGCCCTCTGCTGGCACCGCTGCCCTTGGCCAGAGGCCGGCCTGGAGAAGCGAGTACCTGTTCTGGAAGGCGGTTCTGTGGTCAGTCAGGACTACTCCAGGGATGTGCCGGGCCCGAAGGAAGCGCTGGAAGGAGGATGGGGGAAGAGGCTGAGAGAATCCAGCTTCCTGCAAAGTCACGTTTGCTCCCAGGCTGCTGTTCCCCAGGATATCCAGCAAGTTTCTAACCTGAAAGAACAGAAACCAGCACTGTTCTGCTGCCCTTTTGGATGCGTTGTTTCTCTGAGAGGTTAGTATCATAGAATCGTGGAATGGTTTGGGTTGCTCCAAGCCCCTGTGTCCAACCTGGCCTTGAACACTGCCAGGGATGGGGCAGCACAATTCTCTGGGCACCCTGTGCCAGTGCCTCAGCACCCTCACAGGGAAGAACTTCTGCCCAAGAGCTCCTCTCAGTCTCCCCTCTGGCAGTTAAAGCCATTCCCCTGTCCTGTCCCTCCATCCCTTGTCCAAAGCCCCTCTCCAGGTTCCCTGCAGCCCCTTTAGGCACTGGAGCTGCTCTCAGGTCTCCCCTTCAGGAGCCTTCTCTTCTCCAGGCTGCCCCAGCCCCGCTTTCTCAGCCTGGCTCCAGAGCAGAGCTGCTCCGGCCCCTGCAGCATCTCCACTGCCTCCTCTGGACTCATTCCAGCAGCTCCACAAAGATCCACATCCTGATTATCTGCAGTGTGCTAAAGATCAACCACACAGATTGCGTTCTATTACCTGCACATCAACAGATTTATTCATCCGAGAGACTGGGTCTGTATGCATCCATAGAACCGAGTCATTCCTCAGAGCCACCTTGAAGAAGAAAACGAAACCACCATGAGCACATGGCTGAACATCACTGAGTCTTGCAGAGGAGGTGAGTTCAGTCCAGGGAAAAACCAAACCCAGTAAAAAGCTGTCTGGGTAAAGCCCAGCTCAATTACCACAGAGCAACAGGGAATAAAAAGGTCCCCTGAGTTATCCCCCACCTGATTCAACTCCACAAATGAATGAATGTTGTCCAAGCGGAGAGGAAACTTGTCTTTTTCCATATCATACACCATTCGGGAGCTGCCAATGTAATCAAAGGTCTCCTGCAACAGAAAAGAAAATCCAGTCACACAGGAATCATGTGGATATGTGCCTGGGGCAACTACCAACAGTATGTGAGAGGCTGAGGTGGACCAACCCAAGAGTTGGAGGGGCAACCACTGCCCCAAGTGTTTCCGAAGGTTCACATGGCCTGCAACACACTGGAAAAGCAAAGTAAATATCCCATTGTGCCTGGTTCCAAAGACAAAGGTGGTGTAGGAAGGGATGGAGCAAAGGACAAAAAGGAAGGCATTGAGCAAAAAAACCCAGGGGAGAGCTACTGAATTCCACAAAGTTGGTCAGAGTTAAATGAGCACCGATACCGAGCGAGATACTATTACTGCAGCAGCAGAGAGGCATTAACATCGCCTTTACTCTGGCATAAGCCCTCCTCTTTGTTTTTCAGTAGGGAGCACAGCAAGTCAGGGAAAAAGGGAATTCTCCATTCCAGGAATTATGCATTTTCCTGAGAGGGGGGTGTCTGTTTCCCCTAAAAAAATGAGGAAGTAAAGGCTGGATGAGTTTGTCACGGGAGCTATAAGGAGCTGGGGAAGAATAGGCGCCCTTAAGGGAATCGCCATGACAAAGGCAGGCAATGAAGTCAGAGGCAGCCACGAGACTTTCCCCTTGACTCATTTACAGGCAAGTCTTCTCAGCCTTCCTCCATTCTGCGAGCATGACAGAGAATGTCCATTCCTTCTGTCTGCTGGGTCTCCCCCAGAGCAATCCTGACCGTGTCTGTACCGAGCAGGGTGAGTGAAGGGAACCACGTGGCCACAGCATGGGGCTGTGGAAGCCAGTTTCACAAAGCTGCACAAAAGAAGCCATCAGTGTGTAGATGCCTTGAGGGGAACATCAGCTGTTGGCCATCAGTCCCCCCTCCACACGCTTGTTCTGCTTTTCCACAGCTGCCAACTCCGGTGCTGGGCTCCCAGAAATGAGCTGCATTTTGCTGTTGTCAACACACATATATTTTTCATCTAGCCCTTTTCTGGGCTTCATTTCAGAGTTTAAAGCCTGGCCACTGCAGTTCATCCCTAGCAGGGGTGAGGCAGAGAGCAGGCACACTGGGAGGAGACATGGGGAAAGCAAAGTTTGAGTCATTCATCCGACGTGAACTGTGGGGCAGAATATGGGTTGCCCCCAGTGGAAGCTCCATCTGCTGTTGTTATCCCAGTGCAATTAAGATCCTGTTCTCACTGGGGGAGCAGAGAGAAGCACGGAGTGGCGATGCAGACAAATGACTCTGTACAAAGAGTAGGCAAAAAGTTCATTTGCAGGGAGCCAAGGGCTGATTTGATCTCTTGGAACAAGCCAAATGGTGGAGCGATGCCACAGCTCTTACCCCTTGGAAGAAGGTGAACATTATATTCCTTTGCAGCAAATGAACATCTGATGCTTTGTGAAGGGCTTCAGCAGCAGCCAAGTGGGTCACAAAAGAAGAGACAGCACTCTCTGCCCCGGGTGCAATGTTCCAGAAGAAGGAATGGCTGTCAATCTGGAAGCACGAACAGGAGGTGTAAGAGATGTGCAAACAGACAGAGGAATAGAGCATTGGAGAGCGAATCTATCACCTCCCTCCTATCCCCCTCATCCTACTGATAAGGGAAGGACCAAAGCACCCTGCTTAATGAAACTTAAAATATCAACAGCATTGCTGTGGCAGTTCTGAGGCCCCAGAGCCCTGTCCAGAAAGCAGAGATTAGTGACTATGGTGTTATTTTAATGGCAAAAATCCTTCTCCAGCATGAGGCTCTGAGACAGTGACAAAAGGGATTCTGAAAATGGAGCTTGGAAAGTGACTGTAAACCAACTGCTAGACGGGGAAGAGAACTTCATTCTTAGCTCTGACACTGACTCACTGCCTGACACACAGCAAAGTCTCCATGTGATTCAGTCTCTCGCCCCCTGAAAAACACAGATGAGCCACCTATGCTCTCTGTGACACTTTATAAAGGAGTGAAATATCTCAGGGAAGTCCAACAGACACGTTACTGCTACTTGTCTTGTTCCATCAGTGAAAGAAATGCTGAGAAAAGCCTCATATAAGACAGAAGCAAAATACAGATGTTGAAACAAAAAATTAGGTAAACCCCCCAGCTAAAAAGCTTGTACTTGCAGAAGTGCAGCGAGGTCTAAAAGGTTTGGAACATGGGAAGAAATGAAACTATGTCAGAGAAGTACAATCCCATGAGACTCGAAGCCCCCATCTTTCCAGAATCCTATTCCACGCTCTACAAAGCAGGACCAGGAGGTACCTACTCGTGTGGCGACAATGACAACTTCCTTCTCAGGATCGACTTTCCCAGAGGAATTAATAGGTTGCAAGGTGCTCCACACGTTGTAATCAAGGAGAGGATCACAGACAACCTCTAGGAAAGAGGAAAAATCATTGTCTGAGTTGAGATTACTGCAGAGACAAGGGGGAAATGAGCTCACTGGATCCATGATCTTCTGCTCCATAGGAGTGAAGTCTTGGCCCCAGGAAAGCCACTGGCAAGGGACAGCATTTCAGTGCATGTACACACGCCCAAATTTCCTTTCTTTTACATAACTGTATTCCCCTTGGATTCTTACCCCCAGCCTTATGGGGCTGACAAGGGAAAAGGAATCTGCTCACCTGGATTAATGCTGAAGGTGCTTTGGAGGGAGCTGCGTCTCATGCAGGTGACAGTGCTGGTGACAGCATGCATGTGGGAGAAAAGCTGCATGGCACAGAGAGGGTATTCGGGGCCAGATCCATCACGAGGGACATTATGGTCTTGGTAACACTGGATGGAAATAAAAATCATTCCAAAATGAACCTTTCTGTAATAGCACAGCGTCCTGCATACAAAATCAAATGTCTTTTTACTCTACATTTCAACATCCAAGCTGAGAGAAAACAAAACTTTGTGGCCCCTTTCCTAAGCTGTGCAGCAGTTCCCCCCTCCTGCTCTCCGAGGAAGTGCAGTACCTGCTTAATAACTTGTGTCTCATTGGCATCTTCGAGGAGAAAAATAGGGAAGTCAAAATCCTCATATGAAAGCCCACTTCCCAGAGGATTCCAGACGGTCCTATTGCAGTGGGCAAACTGAGGGCCATAATCTTTGGAATAGACACCTGGAAACAGAAAAGAAATGGGCAAACCTGAGGCTGCAAGAGAATAACAGACTGCAGGAGAGGTAGGGCCTGCTGAGAAATAGCAGCAAATCCAGAATGAGCAGCATTATGGGCTGAGGAACCAGCTGAGAAAAGCTTGGAGAGATGGAGTTGGTCACTGCATGCGGCCAAGTAGCAGAGACAGAGCGCTGTGCCATGCCGAGAGGATGAGGAACGTGCATGCTCAGAGCCATCCCATGCCAGGAGGCTGGCAGGAGAACTCAGAGAGCATTTATCACCTGCTGAGAGAGTGGAGGAGGCACACAGAGAAACATTCTACTTTAAAAGGAGGAACACACAAACCCACAGTTTCTGGGCTTATCATGTGCTGGAAGAAACCCGGAGGCAGCTGTAAATGTGCCTATCACATTAACACCTAGATATGGTACAAAGAGCATGGGGGCAGAGACAGGACAAATGCCAGCACACCAAACTCAGGAGGGGCCAGGGCATCCTGTGCAGCAGAAAGCTGTGTGCAAACTACAGAAGGCAGAGCAAGTCCTCCCCTCAAAGTGCAAAATATAACAGAGCAAATTTGCTGCATGAAGAAATAGTGAAATGAAACCCTAAGGGAGAGCATAGGGGGAATGAAACCCTAAGGGAGAGCATAGGGGGAATGAAACCCTAAGGGAGAGCATAGGGGGAATGAAAACCTAAGGGAGGGCATAGGGGGATTTCAGAGCAGCACAGTGACATTTTAAAAAGCAGGAACTGGCCAGGACAGACAGGTTCATGCACACTCCACACAGTCTATGCTCACGCAAGATGCTTTAATGATCACACGTGGACAAAGGACAAGGTTCATGTGTTAAAGACAGTTACCACAACCCTTGCTCAGGTTTAACATTTGGCTGTCTTCTCCTAAACTCCTGTCCCAGCCCTTGTTGAGAAACGATTAGATTCCAGTTCACACCAGCTGCTTTGAAAGAACATATTGAGCCTGTTCTCTTAGACACTTTGACATTGACATATAGCTGCAGTTTCAGCTATCTTTTGCACCTCTTGGCCCATACAATGTGAAAGCACGAGTTCTCTTCCTCCAAACAAGGATAAAGACTTAACATTTCCTTACCAAACCCATCATTGGGGCACTTCAAACCAGGAGAGAATCCCTGGGGAGGGCTTGGCTTGGCAATGGCCACAGCAAGGCCAGACACTCGTGAGGCTCCCTTCAGCTGCTGCATTACCCTCCTGAAAGAGAGAAGATACAACTGAAATGATGAATTCTGCAACAAGCAGAGAAGTTCAGCCCCTTCTTCCCTGCTCTGCCCAGAAGAGATGTGACCAATCCTAATCATACTGTTGAATGAACTTTTGTAACTGCTCTGGTGATGAATGTGGTATAAGAATTGACACACAGCGGAGCTCTAACAGCAAAGCAGTCTGTTTAAGAAGAAATCAATTCAGGCACTAAACCACAGTAAACCCACAAATGTTCCAATGTCTCTACACTTCAATCAGTGAGGGCTGATTCTGCCATCTATCACTTGAAAAATGACATTTCCATCACCACATCAGGGACCCACATTGGTCTCGTGGGCTCACATCACCCTGGGAGGATAAAAACTGACAATGACCAACCTGTTGAAGAGGCTCCCATCCAGCAGGACCATGTAGGGTGGGTGTGGGCCATCAGCCAGCACCCAGTTTAGGTCCTCCTCTTTCTCCACCACATGAATCACCCCTGTGTCTCCACTGATGGAGGCTGTGGGAAGAGAGTGTGCCCTTTATATTCCGCAGCGATCCGGCTTCATTCCCACCCCAAGACACAATGGAACAGCAGGGCAGTGTGCTGGTAAGGGCTCTAGGGCAGGACAGCTCATGGGGTTGGTTACAGGGCTGGAGGAAGCAGTTTGGTGAAGAGGCACTATTTGGCTAGAGCAGGACAGAAAAAGGAACAGTGGCTTTTATCAGGGAACTCAAAATAGCTGAACACAGGGAATAAGAAAAAAACACTCCTGTGGTGGAAGTATCTTTTGGTTAAGCACGTTCAAGGACCTCCATTTAGTTGCTAAATAAGCAACTAGAAGTCTCTTATGACTGAAGAGAACAAGGAAAGAGCAGAAGAAACTGAGGCCCTGAGACAGAAAAGCACCTGCATCAATGACCACAGGCACAGAAGCAGTTTAGTGCTGCCCTCAGCAAAGAGTAAAGACTGCAAAGCATAGCTGAGCATGAGTTAAGACTGGGACAGCGAAGGGGACTAACGACGAAGCAGGTCCACTGCTTGTGATTCCACCCTGTGCCAAAGAAACCAGATGGCTGACAGAGTGCTTTATAAGAAGCTATGGATAAAAGCAAGCGTTTTGCTCCCCAGGACAGTCAGTGGGCAGGAAGGCAGGGCTGTGTATGGCTGTGTGCCTGAACACTGAGCTCAAACACAGGGTGGAAGAGAACACAGAGAACCTTGTACCCCGGCTTATCGACAGACCAAGTGCTGCCCTTTAGTGGCAGCTGAGAACCTCTGCTGCAGGGAGCGGCTCACTGTGGAAGCAAAACTGAATGGAGAAAGAGCAAAACCACGGCCTCACAGTAAAATCAGCCAAGAACACTGCTTGAATGGGGTTCCCTTATCGACCTTTTCATTGTAAGCCACGCAGTCCTGCCTTCCCCATTCCAATATGGTACAACCCCCTTACAAAGGCAACACAGCCAAACGCCCTTTGGGTGCTCCACTCTCTGCTCCCTCACTCTGTGCCCTGTTAATCCCTCCGCACTCTGCAGCGCTCACAGCTTTGGGAAGCATCGATTCGGCTCAAAACGCTGCTCTCCACCTTAGCAATGATTTTGGAGGCCTCTCCCACCCTTCCAGCTTAACAGGAACGGGTTTGAAGCCCCCAACACAAGCGTAGGGCTGGGAAAGAGGGCAAACAGGGAAGAAAACACGGGCACCAGTGCCCCAGGCAAGGCCAAGCGCTGCCCCCCAGCCGAGGCGGGGGCTGTACTCACACTGGCAGCCGATCTGATGGGTGGCATTCAGGAGGCGAACGCACGGAGCCGTTTTGTTCAGGGGGATGTAGATCTTCCTCTCAACTGAGTTCCCCCGGCAGGAACCTGCGGAGAAGACACAGCCCGGCCTCAGACGGCGACAAACCACGAGGCTCCCGCAGCCCAAAACCGCCCTCCCTGACTCGGGAACGCGAACTCCGCATCGGCTCGGACGGGAACAGCCTCCAAAACACAGGAACCGGCCCCGGCCCTCACTGCTCCCCACGGCAGCAGCTCAAACCTCACCCGCCGCCAGCACGGCCAAAAGCAGCCCCCGGAGAGCTCCCCACCACGCCGGGAGCGGGGCTCGGCAGCCGCCGGCAGCGGCCGCCATCGCCGGGGCTCTCCACGCTCTCCCCACCGCCTCCATCGCCGCCTTCCCGACCCTTCCGCTTCCTCCACCGCGGCCGGCGGAAGGACTCGGGCTCCCCGCCCCGGGAGGTAGCGGAAGGCAGCGGGGACTCTTCCGGGACGGCGACGTGGAAGGGTCGGGGGGGTGGCGGTGGTGGTGATGCTGACCAAGTTCGAGACGAAGTCGGCCCGGGTGAAGGGTAACGGCAACGGCGGAGCCGGGACCGGGCTGCTCGGGCCCTGGGGAGATGAGGGAGGGCTGTGCCGCGGCCTCCGGGGCGCTGGGCGGGGAGGGTCGGCGGCTCCGGGCCTGCTCGGGGTCCGCTCCGTGCGAGCTCGGGGTCGCCGGGTCCGCTCCGGGCCCGCTCGGGGCTCGCTCGGGGCCCGCTCCGGATCCTCTTCGGGTCCGCTCCGGGTCTGCTCCGAATCCTCTCCGGGTCTGTTCTGGGCCCGCTCGGGGTCTCCGGGTCTGCTCTGAGTCCGCTCGGGGCTCGCTCTGGGTCTCCGCATCCTTTCCGGGCCCGCTCCGGGTCTGTTCCGGGCCCTCTCGGGGTCTCCGGTCCCGCTCCGGGTCTGTTCCGGGCCCTCTCGGGGTCTCCGGTCCCGCGCCGGGTCTGCTCCGGGCCCTCTCGGGGTCTCCGATCCCGCTCCGGGTCTGCTCCGGGCCCTCTCGGGGTCTCCGGTCCCGCTCCGGGTCTGCTCCGGGCCCTCTCGGGGTCTCCGGTCCCGCTCCAGCTCTCCGAGCCCCTCTCTCTCCTCTGTGTGTGTATTCCTCGGCAGGGCTGAGCTTCCACCCCAAGCGGCCCTGGATCCTCACCAGTCTGCACAATGGCGTTATCCAGCTGTGGGACTATCGGATGTGCACCCTCATCGACAAGTTCGACGAGCACGATGGTCAGTGGGCAGCGGCTGGGACCTGCGCGTGGGGGTGAGGGGAGGCTCTGCTGGGGTGTCCATGGAGCCTCTGCTTGTTCGGCTTCAGAACCGCTCGGTTTCAGGCTCTGCGGCCAGTTTGCTGGTGCTGAGTGGTGCTGCCACGCATGGGAATTGGGGTCTTGGGTTTGATTCTGAGGTGAAAGTGAGCTCTGGAGGATCAGGGTATTTTGTGATGGGGGGCTGCAGGCAGAGGTGGAAAGGAATGGGTTTAGGTAAAGGTGGAAGGAACCCGGGTTTAGGCAAAGGTGGAAGGGAACCGGGTTTAGGTAAAGGTGGAAGGAACCCAGGTTTAGGCAGAGGTGGAAGGGAACCGGGTTTAGGTAAAGGTGGAAGGAACCCGGGTTTAGGCAAAGGTGGAAGGGAACTGGGTTTAGGCAAAGGTGGAAGGAACCCGGGTTTAGGCAAAGGTGGAAGGGAACCGGGTTTAGGTAAAGGTGGAAGGAACCCGGGTTTAGGCAGAGGTGTAAGGAACTCGGCTTTACCAAAGGTGGAAGGAAACTGGGTTTGGGAATGGGATCTCAAGTTTTTGTCAGCCCTCTTGCTGTGTCCAACCTGCGCTTTCTCATTATAGGCCCTGTTCGAGGTATTGATTTCCACAAGCAGCAGCCTCTCTTTGTTTCTGGAGGTGATGATTACAAAATAAAGGTAAAACTTTACCCTTGTAGCTCTTGTTCTGTAAAAGGCATCATCCAGGGAAGGGAAGGTGCAAAGAAACAGGCTAAAAGAGGAGAAGGAGCATTTGTGGGAGGGAAAGAGTGTGTGTGGATTGTGATTTTTCTGTTGCAAGGACATACATCAGCTGCAAGGCTGTAGTTTTCCATATTAAAATGGGTTTCTAATGCAGAGAAGGGTTTGTAGCGACCTGAAACATGAGGCTACACCTAAAATCTGGCAGGCAGTGGCATGTGACATTGTTGTGCGTCTGTGCTGTGCAGGTCTGGAACTACAAACTGCGCCGCTGTCTCTTCACTCTGCTGGGTCACTTAGATTATATTCGCACGACCTTCTTCCACCACGTAAGCTCTGCTCATGCCTACCCCAGCAGTGGGTGCCTACTCCCTCTGTGGGCAAAGGGAGTCTCTTTTTGCTTCTTGGGGTGGGAATCTTTGCTTTAGAATCACAGAATCCCAGCCTGGTTTGGGTGTGAAGCGACTTTAAAGCTCCTCCAGCTCCAGCCCCTGCCATGGGCAGGGACCCCTTCCACTGGAGCAGAGTGCTCCAAGCCCCTGTGGCAAACGTGGCCTTGAGCACTGCCAGGGATGGGGCAGCCACAGCTTCTCTGGGCACCCTGTGCCAGCGCCTCAGCACCCTCACAGGGAACAGCTTCAGCCTAAGAGCTCATCTCAGTTTCCCCTCTGGCAGTTAAAGCCATTCCCCTTGGCCTGTCTCTGTGTCCCTTGTAGATCGTGCTGGGCTTCTGGTATGAGGGTGCTGCAGATGTGGTGACCTTCTGTAGAGGTGTAAGAGGCATAAATGCTGCCTCCAAAATGTTCAGTAAGATTTAGAAAGGCTCAGTCCTGGGGATAGTTGGAAAATACCACGTGGGGAGGGAATATCTGGGATGTGTACTACTTTGTACACAGAATGCTTTGTCTTTTTAGGAATATCCCTGGATCTTGAGTGCTTCTGATGACCAGACCATCCGGGTTTGGAACTGGCAGTCCAGAACTTGTGTTTGGTAAAATGAATGGTTGCTTTGGAAAATAGCTGTGTGGTTTGGGGAATGAGCTGTCTTCACCCATTGTTTCCAAGCTTAGGTGAAGGAATAGAACTGACAATGAGAACTGAGCAGTTCTGAATATTTCCTTTAGCCTTATTTCTATTTATTCTGATGCCACTAGAATTTTATTCATAAATTCATGTTATTTGGTTGAAAACAGTCTTGAGGTTAAAATAACGTGTGTCAGTGCTGAAGCCTGTGAAGTTACTGATGCCAGAAAGTCAAAACTTGAACGCTCTGTAAGAACAGACACACTCAATGTTCTGTCATGCTAAGTCTTGAAGAGCAGCATTTAGCAATCCCATATTCCTCATTGTCCTTCCCAAGACTGAGCTGATTGCTGCAAGCTGGGATGTGTATTAATGTGTTTTAAGTGCTATTTTCTCTCCTCTTTGTTGCAGTGTGCTGACAGGACACAACCACTATGTGATGTGTGCTCAGTTTCACCCCTCTGAGGACCTGGTAGTGTCGGCCAGCTTGGACCAGACCGTGCGTGTATGGGATATATCTGGTGAGCTGCCCAGGCCAAGGGGTTACCCGATGGCACAGCCAGGCTGGAGTGGTTCGGATCTGAGAGCAGGAGGAGTGTCCTCTTCACTGCAGGAGTCTGAGGCAGAACAGTGCAAATTCTCTGTGGCAGAACCTCAGACAGGATCAGGGAATCCCTCTGCTTCCATGAAGTTGTAGGGTGTGGGCTGGAAGGGACCTCTGGGTGACATCTAGTCCACCCTTTAGCTTGAAGTGAGTCTTCTGCCGGCATAAATGAGGTGAGCTGCAGCTTTGTGCAGCCAAGAAACCCTCTAAAGATGGAGATTCTATGGCCTGATCTCCCAGTCCGATTTTACAGCCAACAGATAGTGCTGTCAGGAGGAATGGAGTCCCTGCCCGTGGCAGGGGGTTTGGAACTAGATGATCTTAAGGTTCTTTCCAACCCTAACTATTCTGGTTGTTAACTGATCAGCTTTGCAGATCTGCCAGACTTAGGATTTTAGGCATGTCTGGATTGCTTTTATCCCCTTGTAGAAACCTTGGAGGTAGCAGCAAGTCATTTACTCAGGAAAAAAATGATTAAAGGGCTTCTGGATTGCAAAAGGTATTGGGTGTTTTGGTATTTTAGCTGTGGATGATAACAGGGAGATAGGGATCATACTTAATTCCTAATAATACTGAATGAAAAGCTGGAAATCAAGAAAATCCTAGATGGAGGTAAGGGGCTGGTGGTGCTATAGAATCATAGAACCACAGACTGGTTTGGGTTGGAAAGGACCCTGGAGACCATCTAGTTCCAAGCCCTTGCCGTGGGCAGGGACACCTTCCTCTAGACCACGTTGCTTCAAGTCCCCAATCTGGCCATGACATAAACCATTCCAGAGACAGACCTTTGTCTCTTTCCATTGCAGTTTTGGTTGGACCCTGTGTGGGATTGACGGGACAGGCTCAGCCATGGGCAGCTGTGTCAACAGCAGAGGCTGGGGACAGGATATCCTGGTTATTTAAAACCTGTCCCCCTCTGTACTGCCAGCGTGGGGAGCTTAACAGCTATTCCAGCAGCAAGCTTTGCTGCTGCATTCTCCCACAAACCCTCTCTCTCAGCAGAGTTCCAGCTGCCAAATTGGTTTGGAGTTAGTACAGACCTTTTTTTTCCTCCCCTCAGCTGATATGTGATGAGGGCTTTTAGAGACATTCTGAGTTATTGACTCAGCTGTGGCTTCAGTCAGACACGACACTGAGAATACCAGTGGGTGCAAAAGCCTACAGAGAGATGAGAAATGGATTCAAAAGACAATTCCACTCCCCAGTTATTCCCCCAAATGACTTCTGTCCTTTGCAGGATTCTGTTCTGGCTCCTGCTGTCTCCTGGGGGGGGGGGGGTTATAACCCCGTTTTGTCTGCTGTCTGTTGTGAACATGATCCAGTCAGAGAGCATTTGGTGTTGAGCTTGAACTCTATCATTTGGTGTTGAGCTTTAGCTTTAACTCCATTTCAGCGTGTTGCTGTTAACTTGCAGCTTCTGCTGACATCAGGGGGAACTTTCTGGAGCAGATTTGAGTTAGGGGTTTGGTTTTGAGTGCTGCATGTTCAGCCTTTTCCCTGTGCACTGCTGGAGAAGCTTCTTTTGACTCTCCATTTCCCTACTGTGTTCTGCTGGGTTTTGGTGCAGGGTAGCAGATACAGGTCTGTTTTAACCTGTCCGACTTAGTGTTCTTCAGAATCAGGAACAGGCTTTGTTTCATGTACTTTTAGCTCCTGAAAATATCTTGTATCATTGACTACGAGACTGGGTTGGAAGGGACCTTAAAGGTCATCCAAGTTCCAGCCCCCTGCTTGTGGCAGGGACACCACCTTACTCCAAGCCCTGTCCAGCCTGGCCTTGAGCACTGCTCGGGATGGGGCAGCCACAGCTTCGCCTGGATGTTTCTCACCCTCTGTCAAGTTCCCTGTTTCTGCCTCAAGATGTGTGCAAACAGCACAGGAGCGTGCTCACCTTGTTGTTAAATTAGAAGTGTTACCTTGATAATACAGTTTTTGCTTCCTTCACCTCTGCTTCTGCTTCCTCTTTGTTCCACAAGGCCTAAGGAAGAAGAATCTGTCCCCTGGAGCTGTGGAATCGGACGTCCGGGGAATAACAGGAGTGGACTTGTTTGGGACAACAGATGCAGTTGTGAAGCACGTTCTGGAGGTACAGCGTCAATGTGTGTGTGCGGTACAGCCCCTTCAGATTCATTTAATGAAATCTCTGACACAAACAGTCCTCTAAAAGCCCAGAAAAACAACAGGAGAGAAAAAGGTTGAGAAAAGTGCCTCAGCTCTGAAGTTACACGGTCTTGTAGCTGATGGTGTTACTTTCTCTGCGTTTCAAAGCTGAAATCTGGATGCTTGCACTGTAACCAAACAGATCCAGTACTCCCTGTACAGCCAAAAGCTCAGTTCAATAGCAGCTGTTATTACCTTGTGTTATTGCAAGTAGCAGAGATGATAGTAAAGCCAGCCTTCCGTGGTGGCTTGTTTAAGCTGTGAAGTGATGCTGCTCTGCTGCTGAGCTTCAGCCTTGCTCTACTGATGAAGAATGGTATCTGCAAAGCTTATTACTGCGGGCATCTATAATGTTCCTGTCTGTAAGCACTCGCTGTGAGCAGCGTGGTGTATAAAACCAGTGAAAGCTGTGTCTTGGCAAGCCTGTCTGCAGTCTTTGTTGCTTTGTCTTTCCTTTACTCATTCTGTTCAATCACCAAATTGCTAAAAGTGGGTGTTTTTGCCTGTAGGGCCATGACCGTGGGGTGAACTGGGCTGCCTTCCACCCTACAATGCCACTTATTGTGTCAGGAGCTGATGATCGGCAAGTGAAGATCTGGCGGATGAATGGTAAGAGGTTCCTATGGAGACTGAGTTGGGGTTGTTCACCCTGGAAAAGAGAAGGCTCCAGGGAGACCTTAGAGCAGCTTCCAGTGCCTAAAAGGGCTATAGGAAAGCTGGAGACAGGCTTTTGGCCTGTAGGGACAGGACAAGGGAATGGCTTTAACCTGCCATTCTCACTGAGATGAGCTCTTGGGCAGAAGCTGTTCCCTGTGAGGGTGCTGAGGCGCTGGCACAGGGTGCCCGGAGAAACTGTGGCTGCCCCATCCCTGGCAGTGGTCAAGGCCAGGTTGGCCACAGGGGCTTGGAGCACTCTGCTCCAGTGGAAGGGGTCCCTGCCCATGGCGGGGGCTGGAGCTGGAGGAGCTTTAAGGACTCTTCCAATCCAAACTATTCTCTCATTCTCTTGGGGGGGGGGTTCCCCAGGGAGAAGGGGTTAAGAGCTGAAATTTGTGTTTGAAGTAGGCTGAACCTGGAGGTAGTTTGCACTTTGAAGACATATCTGTATGATGGAGTGGTAAATAATTCTGCGCAGCATTGGCTTTTGCAGTTTGAGGAGAGCTGTAGCAAACCCTTCAAGCTTCATTTGATTTTTACCCAGTGCTGTGCAGAAGCTTGTAGCATTAGAAGATCTTGACTCTGAGGTGGGTTTTAGTATGAATGGATGGAGAAAGGGAGACAATTCAAGAGCGAGAAAGCCTCTACCAGGAGTGATTGAGCTTTTGTTAGCTCCATCCAGCAAAACACAAGTCTTAGCTCCTCTTTAGTGGCCTGGCTGACTTGTTTCTCATAGGTGAGCTGTGCTAGTGGTTGCAAAGACAATTGCAGAGGATGGAATAGTGACCTATGAGCGATGCAGTTCACTCTATAATAAAGTGCTTTCTGTGCTTCAGCAGACCTTTACCTGCTGAAGTGTTGTTTTCCTCATTCTTTTCCACTTCTGGGTAGAATCAAAGGCCTGGGAGGTTGACACTTGCCGGGGGCATTACAACAACGTCTCGTGCGCTGTCTTTCACCCGCGGCAGGAGCTAATCCTCAGCAATTCCGAAGACAAGAGCATCCGAGTCTGGGATATGTCCAAACGGTTTGTGCTTCTCCCTCTTCTTATGGAAGTTTATATGTGTGTGGAAGAGCTACTGTTACTCTTAGAGAAGCTGAACACCAGCAGTTCTTTAAACATCAGTGCCAGTGTTTGGTAATTCATGAGTGACAAGTCGTGTTTTGCACATCTTCTGTCCCTTTGAGACCTGTGTGATGAGCTAGGCTTGTAATCGTCTGAAAGAAAGGAAGGGGCTGACTTGTCCGGTGGTACTGCTTCTAAAATATGGTAAATGAGAATATCTTGCTTGAGAAAGGTTTTGAATAAGAGTGTTTTGAGCTCTCAGTGGTCTCCTCGTGCTGAATGCTGGAGGTGGATCTCTATGGCAAGAGGTGTTGCCAGTATCATGGTTCCCTGATTAGTTTCTTACTATGGCACAGTTTAGGATCTTCATTTTGGGAGCTGAAGTTTACACGAAGGTTTCCATTTTGTTTCTGTTCCTTATCCCTTCTGTTGCACATTTAGCACGGGTGTCCAGACCTTCCGGCGTGATCACGATCGGTTTTGGGTGTTGGCTGCTCACCCCAACCTCAACCTCTTTGCTGCAGGTAAAAAAAGCTCCTATTCCATGTGTGATGGGTTGCTGTGAAGACAAAATGTATTCCATATAGGAAATCCATGCAGGATTTGCTTTCCTTTAGCACACTTTGCAGAACACGCTGACGCGTGGATGCCGTTATTAAATGTATCTTAGGGAAAAGATCCTTATTTAGTGGAACACAATCCTTGTATCAGCTGTGGATCAAAGCTGGAGCAAGATTGCTGCTGCATCACTTAGCTGTATGTCCTGAGGCCAAGAAGGGATGGAACAGGTCCTAGGGGAACCCACACTGGACTCTGATACTTAAAGAAATGTGTGACACTGAGGCAGAGTGTTTCTAGAAGAGTGTCAGCAATTAGATTTATGAGGAAACCTATGGGCCGGGGGTGGGCCGTTAGGACAGAAGTGGAATCACTTAATTCAGTCAGGCTGAAGGGTAGCAGAGGTGGCTGGTGGTCAGTGGTTATGATATTGATTGGCTCTTTCGTGGTTTTGAAGGGCTTGGTGGTGGCATCTTCACCATGAGAAAACCCATGGGGTACAGTTCACATGTTTGCATCCTCACATGCCTTTTCCAGGCCATGATGGTGGCATGATTGTGTTCAAACTGGAGCGTGAGAGACCTGCTTATGCTGTGCATGGGAACATGCTGTATTATGTGAAGGACCGTTTTCTCCGCCAGCTCGATTTCAACAGCTCAAAAGATGTTGCTGTCATGCAGCTGAGAAGGTAGGAGATGGGTACTCATCATATGCCAAGAGGTGTTACCAGTATCTTGAATCCCTGATTGATTTCTAGCTTACGCGCAGGTGGTACAGTTCTATTCACATACCTCAGGTTTCAGCTGACTTTTCTGACAGATCAACTTGCCAAGCCTACACAAAGTGTTTTAAGTCAATTTTTATGTGCCCATAGGTGTATATTTCTAATTAAGTAACAAACTGAAACACCGACTCTTTCATTTATGAAACTCTGTTCTTACAGTGTTTCCAAGTGGTTTTGACTCAATCAAAACTGAGCTTTGCTGGTACTCAGTGTATTTCAGAAGATAAAGAGTGTTTATCAGTAGGTGGCTCTGAAATAGCCTTGGTCCACTTTAACCTTCTCTTTTCTTCATGACTCTCCTGCAGTGGTTCCAAGTTCCCTGTGTTCAACATGTCCTACAACCCAGCTGAGAACGCTGTCCTCCTCTGCACAGTAAGTCAGTTCTGCTACACGATGTGCTGGAGACCTTGCCATGAGGCTCTGATTGTTGGCTCTGAAATCGTCTCCAAATGGCTTTTTCCCCCTCTCTCTGTAGAGAGCCAGCAACTTAGAGAACAGTACTTATGACCTCTACACCATTCCCAAGGATGCTGACTCCCAGAATCCTGACGGTAGGCATTTCTTCTTTCCCATTAATCCTTGTGTGGGTTTGTTATTGTGTAGTTGTCCCCTCCTCTGCTCTCCAACTGTGTGTGTGTGTGTGTATTATATATATAAAACCAGCTTTGTTTCTCTAAGCCTCTACTGTTGGACTCTTCCTCTCTGTTTCCTAATGCCCCTGCAGCACGCATCATTTGGCAGGCTTCCTGCTCACTATATCACACCACACTGACTTGAAAAATTCATGTTCATCCCAAACTTTTACTGCTCCAAATATATATTTTATAATTTGGTTATTAGGAACTTTGCATTCCCCCTTTCCACGCAGCAGGCAGCCTTCCTGGCTTGTCAACAGAGATGGATTTTAACCAGATATGGGTTGTTCTAAGAGGTTTTATACTCTGAAAAGTGGCTGTAAAAGTGACAGTGCCAGGCTGCCAGTAGTCAGTTCTTCCTCTCGGCAAATTCCGCATCAGTTTTGTGCAATTTACAAGTCAAAACATGATTTAGAGGGGGAAAACCCAAGTCATTCTTTCTCCTAACTATGAATTCCATTTGGGATCTGAAACTCCAGCTGGTTCCTCGTGCCTCTGTCATCACGGCAGTAAAGGTTTTGAGATGAATGAGTTAGTTGGGAATCCAGCTCTCTTGTTCATGGATTTATGGATTTCTGCAGGTCTGATGAAGGGAGGATTTCTTTGCTGAACACAGTCAGGAGGTGTATTTGGAAAGAGAAGTAGAAAGTGAGCTTTTTAGTGACTTGCTATAGATTAAATGCTACTGAATAGGTTTCAAATAGAGGGGATATTCTCCTTCCAGACGAAGCCTCATGAAAACCATCCACTTTTGGTACATTTTCAAGAATAGCATAAAATTGTACTGGTTGATAAGTATTTTTTCCATCAAACTGCTATTATGCAGCCTTCTGGTGATCTCCTGTGATGATGATGCAGGTATATAACGTGTTTGGGGCTATCATCCTCGTGTCCTTCAGCTTCTTTTCCAGATTGAGAAGCTAAGCTTTCTTAGCACACTCTAATAGTCTTGTGGGGAATGTATTTCAATCATTTTCTGCCTGATCTATGGTCGGTGTTAGAGTAAAAGTGTTGGGTTGTGGTGATTCAGAAAACCAGGTGATGCTGACATCAGAAAGCCCCAAGTGGAGCTGGGAATTGAATTCAGAGAAGTCTTTCTTGGGTTGGGTCATAAATAAGGGCTGAAGGGTGAAGCAGTGAGGTTTAAGCCACCTTTTGTTAGGATGTAGATCAGATGGCAATACCTTGGTGAAACAGTCTTGGTCTGGTGTGTGTGCCTCCAAAAACAGAGAAAAGGGGCTGAGAATTAAAGAGTTTCTCTACCATAACAGCAGCTTTTTCACTTCACTTTTGTGTTCCCTCTTGCAGCAGAAAGCCTTCTGCCCATCTGAAGCACATCCCTCAGCACTGTTCATTGGGGCTGTCTGACATACAGAGAGCTGTGTTTGTATTAGCATTTGAAAGCGGGGAGCACAGCTGCGTGCTGGGGAGAGCTCAGCCTTTCTCCTCCAGCTTGTTATAGATCAGTTTGCAGGGGGGAGAGAGAGAAAAGGGGGGGAGAAGCTTCCATTGAAGCTGGGACCCTCGCTGCTCGCTTTCGTTTGGCCATGAAGGCTCTGCTCGTTAGTGTGACAGACGGTGCTGTCACCCAGTGCGGCGCCAAGCAGCTCCTTGTGCTTTGGCTGGAGGGAAGGACTGGCACTGGCCACACCGAGATCCGAAAGGACATTGGGGAAGGGGAGGGAGGGAGATGAGTCTTGTGAATAGCCTCAGGTTAAACAGGAATTAGTAGGATGCAGCTACAACAGCCAAGATGGGCTCAAACAAGACTGACTAATGTGTTGCTGTAAGAGCCTGCCAGAGGTTTTATTCACTGCCTGCGTTTTTACTCTTCCCCAGCCCCTGAAGGGAAGCGTTCCTCTGGGCTGACAGCTGTGTGGGTAGCTCGGAACCGCTTTGCAGTCCTGGATCGCATGCACTCGGTAAGGGGAGGTGCTGAATAGGGTCATCTCTTTAACAGGGTGCCATTTGGAAGCTTGCAGATGGAAAGGGGGGAGGTTGGGTTCATGGAATTATTGGAGATCCAAGCAGACTGGCAAAGCATCGTCAGCAGAGTGTGGGCTGCAGCCATACACAAAGGAGTAACGCACAGTGGAAATGGAATGGGTTGAAATAGGGTTTAACTTCTTTGATAGTAAATCGTAGCTCAGTTGCTGGAAGCCTGCTGCAGCAAGGCTCAAGGAGGGAAAGCTGATCGCAACAGGACTGTGAAGCCACCCAAGTCCCTTCCATAGCGTGAAAGTAATGGGAAATAGTGAAAACAGGTTAGATTTTAATAGAGCTCTTTGTTCTCACTTGTGGAGTGCTATAGGAAGGAGAAAGAAGGGGGAAAGACGGTCGTGGACAGTTTTCCCTGCTTGAATTCACTTGATGTGAAGGAGCAGAAAAGCTCTTTGCCCCATGCAGGTTATTGTATTCTTTCCTTTTCTTAATGGTGCTTTTGGTTTGGTAAAGTCAGGCTTATTTCATGCCGGTTGTGTTACTCCTCTCTGCCTTCCCCACCTCCACTTGCTGTTTTCCCCTTTCAACTTCTTTCCTTTTATTACCTATGCTGTTTCTCTCACTTTTCCCTACCGTTTACTTTGTTCCTATTGTAGAGAGGGTTTGCAAACTGTATTAATGATTTAGTAGTGACAGTGGTGGGGCTGGAAAGGAAGAATACACTGTGTCTGCACTGGGGTTTGTAACAGGGTAAAGTTTGATCCTGCTTTGAGAAAGGCGTATTTCGGCCTCTTGTCCCTGAGGTGCAGCCATACGAAACCTAAAATAATCCTAAATGTCTTTGTAGAATCTACCTAAGTGTCTGTGCTGTTGCATTTCCTCTCCTCAACTGGCAGATCCTCATCAAAAACCTGAAGAACGAGATCACGAAGAAGGTGCAGGTGCCGAACTGTGATGAGATTTTCTATGCTGGCACAGGGAACCTGTTACTAAGAGATGCAGACTCCATCACCCTCTTTGACGTGCAGCAGAAGCGGTGAGCTCTGGTCTGCTGGGAGAAGGTTTAATATTGTCATCCTGCTGGCGTGTGCCCTCTAGGGACAAGTAATAGCTATTAATGCACTCCAGAACTTAGCATCAGCTGCAGGCTGTGTCAGACTGATCCAAACCACGGCTAACAACTGTTACAAAGAGCAGAGTGTAAACACAGCCAAGGTGCAATTTATGCTGCAGGCATCGTGCCATTGATCACAGGGAGATGTGTGCCATACCCTTGTAAAGCCTGTGACTGCAGAGTGGGGTGCTGTAAAAGAGGAGAGAAATCAAAAAGCCCAAACTCAATCAAGCTAAGCCGGCCTGATGTCTTGTCCCCTGGGTTTTATATCTGCTCATAATGCTCTTTTGGCAGCGTGTTTTGTGCTGGTATATGTGTTGCTAGCCACAAAGAAACAGGCTAGGAGTTGATGCTTTTGGCTGTCTTGTAGGCTTGAGAAGATTCTGGATTATCTGCAGATAGATACAGTGCATGTTGATTATGTCCAGAATCATTGTAGAATGCCAGACGGGTTTGGGTTGGAAGGGACCTTAAAGCTCATCCAGTTCCAACCCCCTGCCACAGGCAGGGACACCTTCCACTGGAGCAGCTTGCTTCAACCTGTCTTTGGACACTGCCAGGGATGGGGCAGCCGCAGCTTCTCTGGGCACCCTGCGCCAGTGCCTTACCACCCTCACCTGGAAGAACTTGTGCCTAAGAGCTCATCTCAGTCTCTCCTCTGGCAGGTTAAAGCCATTCCCCTTGGCCTGTCCCTACAGGCCCTTGTCCAAAGCCTCTCTCCAGCTTTCTTGTAGCCCCTTTAGGCACTGGAAGTTGCTTTAAGGTCTCCCTGGGGCCTCATTCCCTTATTTGCATGCCTTTGTTTTTCTAGTATTTTTGGGAAAGTCAAAAGTAGATAAAACACTGTAAATGCTACTTGGAAATACCTCATTTCCTTCTTTTTGACAATCCATCCCTAAAACCTTATTTGAAATCCAGGTTTTGAAGTCAGTTGACACTCAGACATATTTGTTACTGCACAGGTGTGGAGAGAGGTTGGGTTTGCTGGGCTGGACTGCAGAGATGCTCAGTCCTGCCTTATGATTTTATAGCCCTGGAATGGCACAAAGGGGATTCAGAGCAACTGCAAATTGGGTTCAGGCTGTTGGGCACTGGTAGCTCTCATAGAACCGGGCTGTGGATACTCTGATAACAGTGCTATCCTTTCCCAGAACTTTGGCCTCTGTGAAGATCTCCAAGGTGAAGTACGTCATTTGGTCTGCTGACATGTCCCACGTGGCTCTGCTGGCTAAGCATGGTAAGTGGCAGGGGGGTGCAGTGTTTCATGTGGATCCTGGTGCACAGTAGCTCCTTCCTTGGCTGAGAGCAGAGTCCCTGCCAAAGGAACTGCTTGGTGCAGTGCAGGTGTGGCTGAAGATGTTCACATAATGGGCTCTGCCACCTTGTCTTCTGTAAGCTTGTAAAACAGGGGGCTTTTTGTACTCCTCAAAGTGACCCAGCTAATCTCTTCCATGAAACAAAGAGAGATGGTGACAGTTTATTTTTGGTTGCCATCACCTTGGTGTCTGACACTGAATGCAGTTCCTGTTGCTGGGATTATGGAAGAGAGAAGTTGTAATTCAAAGGCAGCTGTTCTGCAGTAGCTTGTCTTCCTTTGGTTTTCCTCTCCAGCCATCATGATCTGCAACAGAAAGCTGGAGTCACTGTGTAACATCCATGAAAACATCCGTGTCAAGAGTGGTGCCTGGGATGAAAGCGGTGTTTTCATCTACACCACCAGCAATCACATCAAATACGCTGTCACCACGGGGTGAGTCTGGGAGTCCTTGGACTGACAGGCCTTGTGCAGGGGTTTTTTTTGGCCAGCACCAAAGCTGATGCTTGTGAAAGGGGCTTCTGTTACAGCACGGATGTCCACAAAGACAGATAATAGAGCCAAGTACTTGTGTTTGGTTGCTTACCCTGTGCACTGGGCTGGATGGCTGCACTGTTCATCTGAGTGGGGTTTGCTTTTATAACACAGGCTAAAATAACAGGCAGAGTGTTGAGCCTCCTTTGGGGGATGGAGAATGTAGTTGTACAGCTGGGTTCTGCTGGTGTGCATGTCACACGTGTCCTGTGTGTTGGCAATAGGGATCATGGAATTATCCGTACCCTGGACCTGCCAATTTACGTTACCCGAGTGAAGGGGAACAATGTCTACTGCCTGGACAGAGAGTGTCGCCCCAGGGTGCTCACCATTGATCCCACAGAATTCAAATTCAAGCTGGCTTTGATCAACAGGAAGTATGATGAGGTGAGGAGACATAAGGAACACTGTGCTCTTCCTTGACCTCTACCTGCGGGTGGAGAGAAGTTGTTGACAGCTTCAGTCTCTGCAGGTGCTGCACATGGTACGGAATGCTAAGCTCGTGGGCCAGTCCATCATTGCCTACCTGCAGAAAAAGGGTTACCCGGAGGTGGCCCTGCACTTTGTCAAGGATGAGAAGACCCGTTTCAGCCTGGCACTGGAATGTGGTAACATTGAGGTGAGCTGGCAGGTGGTGCTGTGGGGAAGGCATGTCATGGAGTCATTGTAGAATCGTAGGATGGTTGGGCTTGGAAGGGACATTAAAGCTCACAGCGTTCCAGACCCTCTGCCGTGGGCAGGGACACCTTTCACCAGGTTGTTCTTTAAGGCATTGCTTGCAGACCTTATTTTTGCTGCAAGGAAGAAGAGTATTGAGAGGAAGAAGTCTTAGTTTAGAGTGATGTTGCTGAGGATGATAGCAGCGTTACTAACATGCTCCAGCTGGGGGCACGATACACTGCAGTGATCCTTGTAATCCCGTGCTTCCCCTCATGGGCATTAGTAACAGAAGCCTGCAAAGAAAACTGCTTTCGGCCGAGCCTTTTTAACCCTGTCAATTCTCTCATTAGATTGCTCTGGAAGCAGCCAAAGCTCTGGATGACAAGAATTGCTGGGAGAAACTGGGAGAAGTGGCGTTGCTGCAGGGAAACCACCAGATTGTGGAGATGTGCTACCAGCGCACCAAGAACTTCGACAGGCTATCCTTCCTCTATCTCATCACTGGCAATCTGGAGAAGCTTCGCAAGATGATGAAGATAGGTGAGTGGCAAAGACGAATGGGACAAAGAGGATCTGAGTACCATTCCCAGAGGGAATGAGCAGCATCGCAGTGAAAGCCAAGAACAGCAAAGCTATCGTGACTTCTTTTCCTTTTGGTTCAGCTGAGATCCGTAAAGATATGAGTGGCCACTACCAGAATGCCCTGTACCTAGGAGATGTGGCAGAGAGAGTGAGGATCCTGAAGAACTGTGGGCAGAGTGAGTAATATCAGCCTACCATATGTCCCCGTTGCCTGGGGAGAAGCTGTGGCAAGGTTGTTGGGATGAAGTCTTTCTTGGAGACCGATAATCCCTTACCTGAGAAACTAAACCAGGGGAGCAGAAAGTAACCCAAGAGTTCAAATACCATCGAGGAGACCTGAATCAACTGTAGAGCATATTCAGCTCCTAAGTTGTTGCCTGCATGTTTCAGTCCTAAACCCAGTGTGACACCTTAAGGGTGTGATTCTACACCTTGGTATGCTGCTAAACCTTCCTTTGTGAGAGTCTGGCCATGCATGGTGGTGTGGAGAGTTTTCTTTTGGCAGTGAAGAACATGTTGCGTCTCATTGCAGAGTCCTTGGCCTATCTCACAGCTGCAACTCATGGTCTGGATGAGGAAGCTGAAAGCCTGAAGGAGACATTTGATCCTGAGAAGGAAACGGTTAGCAACCTCACTGATGCTTCCTGCTTCATTACAAGAGCTCTAGGGCTTGGCAAGGTGACAGTGGATCTGGTGTTAGTGTGACTGGCCAGGCAGCTTCTTTCTGGGAGGGAGGAGCCATCTCCATTCCAGTCACTGCTTATCAGGCTTGAGACCATCTGTGCTGCTTGGAGGAGTGTAGGGCAAAGAATAGGATTTCCCCTATGTGGCCTTTAACTGTGTTCTGCTCCTCTCTGCTCAGATTCCAGACATTGACCGCAATGCAAAGCTGCTGCAGCCTCCTGCTCCTGTCATGCCTCTGGATACCAACTGGCCATTGCTGACTGTCTCCAAGGGGTTCTTTGAAGGAACAATTGCTAGCAAAGGTATTGCTTTGGATTTGGGAAGTTGCATTAAGCCGTGATGTGCACAATGGAGTTATTTGTCTCCGTGGCTCCTCAACTGCTGCTGTTAACCTCAGATTTGTTGTGTGCTACTAGCAGAGGTGGGAATCCAGCATGGCATTTACACCATCTTTGGCAAATCTCTCAAATCTTTGCCCTTTTAGCACAAGATGGGACTTAACAACTGGAGGGGAGGTTGCTGGCCTAACCTAATTCTTTGCTTAGCACCTCACAGGTGAGCAAATGCTCATCCTGCCCTTTTTGTAGGCAAAGGGGGTGCCTTGGCTGCTGATATTGATATCGACACTGTTGGCACTGAAGGCTGGGGAGAAGATGCAGAGCTGCAGCTGGATGAAGGTGGGTGGATCCAAGAGTCCTTCATGCAGAAGTGCAAACGAGTGCCTGGGTAAGAGCTCAGATTATTTCTCCCCTGCTCCCTCCTTGCAGATGGCTTTGTGGATGCTGGAGAGAACTTTGGAGAGGAAGGTCTGGGTAAAGGACAGGAAGAAGGAGGTGGATGGGAAGTTGAAGAAGATTTGGATCTTCCCCCTGAACTGGTAGGAGGCTTCTTAAGTAGCCCAGTGGTAGTTACTTGGTAAGGCAATGACAGCCTGTGGTGATGGCATGGGAGAGCGTGCTCTGGGCTTCTTTAGAGGCTTGGTCACGACAGCTGTGGCCAGCTCTGATTTCATCAGAGTGCTGGAAACTTCCACGCTTATCCCTGTTTTCTGTGCTCCCCCAGGATGTTCCTGCTGGCCCAGCAGGATCCGCAGAGGATGGGTTCTTTGTGCCACCCACCAAGGGCACCAGCCCAGCTCAGGTAATGGCACAAGTCTTGGATTGTCTTGCTCTGGAACTTTCTACTTTGGTGCTTCTCTTTTTGGGGTTCAGTCCTTGGTAGCACTCACCTGTGAGCACAACACAGGAACTGTGTAGAGGGGAGTTAGGGGTAGTGAGGATAGGTAAGAGAAATGCATGCACATACACAGTTCCTCTTGTAAATATTTCTCTTCTATTCATGTAGGTTTGGTGTAACAATTCTCAGCTTCCTGTTGACCACATTCTGGCAGGCTCCTTTGAGACAGCAATGAGAGTAAGTTTCCCCTGGAATGTGTAGGGAAAAGACTATCCGCGTGTGTTTTTGTCTGTGACCTAGTCTGCAGGTTCATTTTGTGTCCTGATGTGGATCATTTTGTGCATTGTTTTCTCTGTGTGTAAAATAAAAGGTGCTGGGAGCCTGAGTAATGTCTGTGTGTCATTTGGACAGCTGTTACTCAGCAGATCATTGTGTCTCTTCCAGCTTCTCCATGACCAGGTAGGAGTAACAAACTTTGGACCCTACAAGCAGTTGTTCCTGCAGACCTATGCCCGTGGCCGTACGACCTACCAAGCCCTGCCATGTCTCCCTGCCATGTATGGGTACCCACATCGCAACTGGTAAGCATCGGGTTAGCTCCTTCACTGTGCTCTCTTCCTTGTGCCATAGACCTCTCAGACTCCTTGGTGTTGTAGACAGAAGTATCTCCTCCCTCTGATGTGAAGGGAGGAGCCTTCCTGTTTGTGGGATTTAAATAGGCAGCATTCTGGCTTCAGGGGGATTTTTCTGCTGCCTGCTCTTAGATGTAAAGGTGTTGAACTGCCTTCATTTTTTGGTTAGAGACTAAAAGGCTTTTCAAAGCCAGGTTGGATGGGGCTTGGAGCAGCCAGGGCTAGTGGAAGGTGTCCCTGCCTGTGGCAGGAGCTTGAATCTGGATGAGCTTTTTAAGGTCCCTTCCAAACCAAACGCTTCTGTGATTCTAAAACCAGTGTGAGGCAGTTGGAAGGCTGAGGTTTCCAGCACTAATGCTCCACCTTCAACAAAGCTGCTCTGGGGCATCTGGAGGACCACAGATGTGTGTTTTACAGTGGTACCTAGAAAAAGGAGGCAGACTTCCCAGCCTGCACTAACCTGGGCATTGTGGGGCAGCAAAATCACGGAGGCACAGATGTGTCTTGTGCTAAGCTACTGGGAAGAAAGGCAGCATGGCCCTAGGTCAAACTGTATCTGACAAGCTGATAATGTGTGTGTTCCTGCTGGCCTCTGCAGTGGTCCCATTTATACCTCCAACCCCTCTTTGATGCCCCTAGGAAAGATGCTGGCTTGAAGAATGCCCTCCCTGCTGTTGGACTGAAACTCAATGACCTGATCCAGCGCCTGCAGCTCTGCTACCAGCTCACTACAGCGGGCAAGTTCGAGGAGGCCGTGGAGAAGTTCCGCTCCATCTTGCTCAGCGTGCCCTTGCTGGTGGTGGACAACAAGCAGGAGATTGCTGAGGTGAGAGGCAGACTCCTCTGTGTGGTGTCTGCATGCCCTTGGCCACGAGGCTGGATGCCTGACTCTGTTTCCCTCTCTGGAAGGCCCAGCAGCTCATAGCCATTTGCCGAGAGTATATTGTAGGACTTTCAATGGAGATCGAGCGGAAGAAGTTACCCAAAGAGACCCTGGAGCAGCAGAAGCGCATCTGTGAGGTACAGAAACTTGGTGACATCCTTCCCTAAGAGGTAGATAAAGGCGGGGGAAAACCTTTGGCTTTAAAAAGGCAGTGAGAATCCTGCTTTCTGCTGTGTCCTCCTTTAAAGCAGATGTGCCACGCATTACCTGGGAGGGGTTTCTTGCAGGCAGGGTTGGTAGTGATTGTAGCCCTGTCTTCCTTCTTTCACCCCAATGCAGATGGCAGCCTATTTCACCCACTCCAACCTGCAGCCTGTGCACATGATCCTGGTGCTGCGTACTGCTCTCAACCTCTTCTTCAAGCTCAAAAACTTCAAGACAGCTGCTACTTTTGCTCGTCGGCTGCTGGAGCTGGGTCCAAAGCCGGAGGTGGCCCAGCAGGTATGTCTGTGAGGTGCATGGGCAGGAGTATCTGCTGTGGCAGCCGTTGGCACTGCTTCCGAGCTGCCCCTCTGCTCAACGTGGTTGCTTTTGGCAGACTCGTAAGATCCTGTCAGCGTGTGAGAAGAATCCCACCGACACCTACCAGCTCAACTATGACATGCACAACCCCTTTGACATCTGTGCTGCCTCTTACCGACCCATCTACCGCGGCAAACCTGTGGAGAAGTGTCCTCTCAGTGGAGCCTGCTACTGCCCCGAGTTCCATGGGCAGATCTGCCGTGTCACTACGGTAAGGGAGCTTCGCTGTCTGTCAGCACCTTCTTCTAGCATGTGGTGTTTCCCATCAGAATTCCCTTCAGCAGCTCCCCTGTGCTCCCTCTGAACTGTCTTGGCATGGGTTATGGAATCATAGAATAGAACCATAGAACAGTCAGGGTTGGAAAGGACCTTAAGATCATCCAGTTCCACCCCCCCTGCCATGGGCGGGGACACCTGACACTAAACCATGCCACCCAAGGCTCTGTCCAACCTGGCCTTGAACACTGCCAAGGATGGAGCATTCCCAACTTCCCTGGGCAGCCCATTCCAGTGCCTCGCCACCCTCGCAGTAAAGAATTTCTCCTTCATATCCAATCTAAACTTCCCCTGTTCCAGTTTGAACCCATTATTCCTTGTCCTCTCACTACAGTGTTGTGGGTCAACTTGAATGTCAGGGGCCTTGGGACAGTTTGTGAAATGCTGTGTAATTCAAGTGCTGCCTTCAGGGCCTGACATTACAGTCAGGGTGTGCTCTTGAGAGCTATCTTTGGAGTATTAATCATCTCCTTTTTATTCCTCAGGTGACAGAGATTGGCAAAGATGTCATTGGGCTGAGGATCAGCCCGCTCCAGTTCCGCTAGGAACTCATCCCTGGGAGGTGTTAGACCAGAGGGAAACGGTCCCATTCCACAGCACAGCATGAAAACCTTCACCTCCCACCATTCCAGCTTTTAGTCTAGTCTCTTCCCCATAGAGTGTATCTTACCTGCTCTTCCCCACCCAGGAATGCTTTAGTGAGACCCTGAGCTGCTTCCAGGCAGTCGCAACTTGTGCTTCTGTTTCCAGATCCAGCTGATGAGAAGTTTCTTAAGGCAAATCCTTTCCATAGGGAAAAGCCAGCAGCTGCTTCTTACATCCTTAGTGCTGAGCCCCCGAAAGAAGAGCTCAGGGACATGCTGCAGTCTGGGCAGCAGGAGGAGCCAAGCCTGGCTCTCATGGGAATGTCCGAAACCGGGAGCAGGGCCAGTCCCTGCTCTGGGGGTAGCTCAGAAGAGGCAGGAGAGCAGCTCAGCAGTGTTCAGGTGCTAGTGGTAGCTTCTTGTTTTGGTGTCCTAGCAGCATTTATCTAACATAATCAGCTTGCCTCATCAATAAAGTGAATTGACCACCTTGGTCTTCCTGTTGCTCAGTTGGTCTTACTGAGAGAGAAGAGGGATCAGATTGAATTTTCTCTCTTCACCTCCCCTTCCTGTCCATTACCAGGTTTGGAAGCTCCAGAAACTGGAGGCTGTAGGCCTGAAATAATGTATCATGCCAGCAGGGTCTGCTTCTGTTAATTGGTAGTGTGTAATTGCAGTTGTCAGTGCTCAAATTATCCTGATTGGTAAGGCTCCTGCCTCTGCATTTACCTCCCGCTGTTGTACCCTGTGGTGATGCTGTACCTTTCCCTGTGGCATTTACCAGGCTGGAGGAGCTCCAGAGCCAGGCAGGTTGTAGTTTCCAGCAGTGATGAGGATGAGAGCATGTGTGTTCTCACATCAGTGGAGCAGCAGAGGGTTGGACCGAGAGATCCTGCTCCCTCTGTGCCTGGATTTCCCTTCTTAGTGCATTCTCACTCATGATGCTGAAATAAAACGATGCCTTGCGCTAGGATTTGAAACCTTTTATTTTATTACATAAAAATGAAGAATGGGCACATCCCATTCTGCTTCCAGCTTTGCAGTGGTTTTGTTCAAGGAATGTTCACAGCAGGGGGGAGACACCAATAGGCAGGATTAGCGAGAATGGGTCTTAAGCACCAGGGAGTCGTGGCAGGCTACTGCAATGCCCCCGATGAGGTTCAGGAACTCCTGGAAGTCGAGCTGCCCATCGCTGTTCAAATCCAGTTTCTTCATCATCCTGTCCACGACACCCGGATCCTTCTGGTTCTGCAGAAGACCAAAGAGAGGTTGAATTTATGTCTGCCCCTCCCCACACCTGATCAGTGCTGGAGGCAGAATCCAGCCAGGCCAACTCCCGTTGCTCTGGCTCCTGGTGGGAGCGAGCGCATCCCGTTGCCCACCGTGGTGCTCGAAGGCTTTAACTGCCATCGTGGGGGCTGAAGCACAGCCCACAGGAGCCCTTCGTGGCCTTGCTCACCTTTGTGAAGGCAGCCAGCTCGGTGTTCATGAAGGCCAAGAACTCCTTCTTGGAGAGGGCGCAGTTGTCCCCTTCACGCCCTGCGTACCGCTGGAAGACGGCGAGCAGGGACTCGATGCAGCGCTCGGTCTCCGTGGGCTGCTGGAGCAAGAAGCAAGGTCAGTCGAGTGTTGAAGGTTGCTCTGGGCTTTCTAGAGGAGGAGCTGGGCTGGAGGGACCTCCTGCAGTTCCTCCCGGAGGAGTCTCCTATGCCCAACCTGTCCAACTGCATTTCTTTGTGCCTTGGCACAGCGCTGTGGTGCAGGAAGGACCCGGAAGACTGAGGAGTGATTCATGGAAAATCCCTTGGGTGCATGGCAGCTCCCAGCAGAGGAGTGGTCTGGACTGGGAAAAGCTTATGCTGCAACCACAGTGACCTGTTAGGCTTTGTTGCATGCTCTGTACCTTGGCTGGGGCTGCGTTTCTGGACACAGAACCCTGTCCTCCCCTCTTTTCTCCCCCCTGCTCTGTCTGCACAGAGGAGAAACCGAGTCATGAGAGAAAAATGCAAGCGGAGTTGGCTCCTTCTCCAGCAGCGTTGGCCAGGGCAAGGTGGGGGGGATGCAGGGCTCCAGCCTCTGGGGCAGGGCAGTGCAGGCAGAGCTGGGGGGGGAGCCTGCACTCCCTGCTAACCTCAGCATCCTGGGGCCTCCCTGCTGCATCCTGCCCGGCCTGAGCCTCAGCTTGGTGAATGGTACAGGGGCTGAGCTTGCTCGGCCTCAAGTCCTTAACTCTTGGCTCTCCTGG
>JAOEHY010004283.1:12624-36575 GCA_025447955.1 Psilopsiagon aurifrons | reverse complement strand
GCCACAAGTCAAAAACACAGTGCTGCACCAACTACTAAGAAGGAGAAAAATGACTGCTGCTGCTGAACCCATGACAATGTGTAACCAGAGGTAAGAATTTTGGGTCACATGTCACACCATGTTTTACTCAAGTTTAATATCTGTTCTATTCAAAGGCATATTTTAGATAAACATCTGATGTTTTGAGTATGAGTTCAAGATTTTCACATAGAAGTTAAAGGAAAGAAAAAAACAGAGGCTTTTATTTCATTCTTCCGTTTTTTAGTATTTTCTCTAGTACTGTAGAAAGGGAAGTGTTACTGGAACTAGTCTGTCCAGCCCATGCTGTCTGACCCAAGCCCTTTACTGCAGCTACATGACATTCAGCCATTACATGAGTTGTGCCCTAACAGTGACATGCTACTCAAGAGTACAAACCAGGGCCTAAACACTGACCACTACCAGGGGTTAACAGTAGCTTACAAACGAAAAGAGGGGAAGAGGAACAGTTTAAACTATAAACAAGACGGAACCTAAGATAAATCTTAACATGGTGTGCCTTAATTTTATTTTGGAAAGCAAGATTGCACAAAATAAAGGCTACTGTAAAGCATTACTGTCAAGGACCATTGATAGTGGAACTTACAGTGGTGCATATTTTGCTTTTATTGTAAAATATCACCTTCAACTACAAATTTGCAAACAACATAGCAAAACAAAGGCTGCAATTCTCCTCAAACTGTATAGGAATCGGGGAGAGTAGGACAGTAAGTTCAAGTATTTTTATGTCACACATTTCACTATTTTTGGACAAAGTATGCTCATGGAAATTATGTTGGGAGAAGTATGCTCATGCTTTGTCAAAGATATTGTTATCGGAGCAGGCTGAGGATGGTCCATCACCTGATGTCTTGATAGAAAGTAGCTTAACACTCAGGAGAAGAGGAGCAACAAGTTCTGCTTGCTGCACTTTGGAAATAATCTGTTTCCCTTGCAGGCAGCTTATTTTGTCTTTCCAGTCTCTTCCCAATGAGTCTAAGCTCCCCATGGGATATTATTTTTCAGCCATCTTGACTAGGTATGTCTGGGCGTCACTGACTCATGATCAAAAAATGATACATTCAAGCCTGGTACTGAATTCAGCTAGATAGCAACGCACAGACATCACTCAGGATGCAACATAGGAGAAACCACCAAACTTTTGGTTTTATTTTTTATAGGAAAACACATACCAGCATACAGTAACTAAGTAATAGTCTTTTCCTTCTTGTGTTCCCATAGTAGCACAAGCGAACTGAAATAAGATGAAAATCACTACTACACCAAGGTTACTTACACACATTTTTTTTTTCGGAAGACTTTGGTGGAAACCCACCGCAGTGCAATTGAGGACAGTAGTTCAGCCAGAAAAAATGTCTGGAAAAATAATTCACCTTGACCAGGATCCCCCAGCTGGCTCTTTTTGTATCAATACATACTGCCACCAGGAAAGCAAAAAGAAAATAGAATGGCTATTGATTTATTTTGAGATTTAACAGAGAACAGACACATTATTAGAGTTACAACAGCACTATCATGGGACGGTATTTATGTGTCTCAAAAAAATTACATTTATTAACATCAGTAATAAAATCCATTAGAGGACCTTCAAACCATTTTGGTCAGTGGCCTCAGATTCGTAATTCAAACACTTCCAGGCCTGGAACACAACTGGAACACAATCACTTCTAACTTAGGGTGCTGGCCAAAGTGGATCTGGTTCTTTCACCTCATTACAACAAAAAGTCAAGGACTAGAGAGTCCAGGTTTGGTGCAACTACCTACCTTGGGAGACGTAAGCTGAAGGACCATCTTCAACATGCACACAGCACAGTCAATTAAACTATAAACATTCTTACTGCCTGAAAATACTTTCATTTTCAGTGAAAGCTGTATGAATGGCTCCTAATTTTTCCAGTTTTCAAAATATTTGCCTTCAAAACAAATTTTGTGCTTTGGTTTGGGCTTTTTTTCTAACTACTGTGACTAAATAAGGGGGAGAGTTAAAATAAAAGAAGACAGAAGTCAAAACAAAAGGGAAAAATCTGGAAAGACACAAATGAAGAAAAACAAACACACTTCTTAATGTCCTGTCCGCCCCCTCCCCCCCAATTGGGGGCTGTTAAAACTCTCAGAATAACCTTCATCACAGAAGAAAAGCCATGGTTAATGCAGCAACTGCTGAAGAGTGTTTTGTTGTTTTCCTACAGCACAGAGAACTGGGGCCCTGGGATGCGGGTCTGGTGACCAAATCCATAAGGTAGTCCTGAAGGGGAAACAAGGGGGAAGACACGGTGGCGTACAGTGGGTGAAAAGGAGGGTGAGGATGACGAGGTGTCATCTTTAGAGGCTCTCACATCAGCTGGCTGAGTTCCTAAAGGCCCACCTTCAGTTGAGCTGTAGACTTCTGCTGTACACATAAGCATTATCAGGATAACTTACCTGTTCATTCAAGATCCTGAGTACCTTTACATGATCTAAACACCCTTTTAATTCCTTTGCCAAAACAGGATCTGAAGATGTCTTTGTATCTCCTAGGACTGTGTCTGATGCAATCAGCATGCTAAAGAAGATAACGAAATGTCACAGGTATCAACAATACTGCTTTAGAAAAAATCAGGCCTACACAAAGCAAAGAGAAAATTCAGAATTGGCAGAAATGAGTAAAAACTCTGCCTGACCTAAGTGACATAACTGCCTGAGTTCAGCCAGCCACATGAGCTGGCCACAAAAAGGACATAACAATTTGTAATGATTAACACCACAAACTGAACTACTTCTACATTATTAACCTTCCATGTTTTGCTATTGTGAGCTGGAAAGCACAGGGAAACTTTCAATGTGAAGCGCACTGGTACCTTTCTCATACTTGTATTTCTTATTTTGATTATTTGACCATAGCTTCGTCCTACATGAACAGCTTCCAAGGTACTGACTGAAGGATCACTCGAAGTCACTTTGTTTTATCGACATAAGTAATCCCATGATGTCCAGTGCAGTTAAGGACACACAACTCTTAAGAGGTTGTAGGATCAGGGCCTTTGGGTTGTGAGCAGCCACTGGCTTCTCTGACATTAACCCATCATTGAAAAACTGCAGTTTCCTTCACATCTGATAGAGGGTTACTAAGGCACATGTATATCACCGTCATTTTCTTTTACAACTTTTTAAAATGCAGAATCGAATTTAAAAGGCAATCAACAGCAATCCAGTTGCCAGCACCTCTAATGAAATCAGCAGAAACAATTTGGTATTAGATTTTCACCGAAAAGGTCTCAGGAAAACCATTCCTCAGCTCCACTTTACCTGCCTAAAAAGAAGATGAAGGTGTTTATCCCAGGCTCTGAGCCAGGGGTGGCTAAAAACACATGCACTAAACCTCACACACAGCAAGAATTCCACTGGACTGCATATCATGGCTCTTTGCATAAAGTTAGTGCTGCCATAGATTGTCTGTCCTACTCCCATCTATTCTGCAAGTATATATTTCTACTATTCTAATTATTATTAAAAAGTACAGTTGAAAAGATGATGGGTTTTAATTCTTAGAAGGATTTTCAAAAGGAATTAAAACAATCTTTTAAAAAAACAAAATCCTCTGCTAGAATACCCTGCCAATATCTAAGCTGTATTCTTAACTCATGTTTGTGAATAATGATAGATGGGTAGGAGTGATATGGGTCAAGCTTAGTGCAAACTTTTCCACACTGCTCTGACCATGCATGCAGCTCTCGCCGTTCCCTGACTCCTAATCCATCCTCAGCAAAGTCTGGAAGTTACAGCAGAGTCATATTTTGTCAAATACTGAAGAATGTCATTAATTAGAAATACCTTCCTCCTGCTGTGGGAGCAAAAGACAAAGGCAGAATGAAACTCAGCACAGCAGTTGACTGAGCCTGTTTGCAGCTTTTATTTCTTAAGCAACAAACACACATATCACAATTCTTTGCAATGCAAACCATCCTATTCACAACACAGCTCACAGGGAAGAGATAGCTGTGATTTTTCACTTGCCTTCTAAAATATGATTGCTTTTTGCTTTTAGATGTGAACATCCAACGATGCTAAAAAACCAACATGATTCCCATTTTCAAATACACAAGCTAGAGAAGGAAGGAATAAAATCACACAGTAATTTCCTCAACAAGTATGAAAAATAAGCTTATGCTGATGCAAGTTGGCTCATATCTCCTTTAAACCAGCTGAAAATCCATTATCTTTCCTCATAAAATAGATTCATGCACTTGACTTTCAGTTCCTAGAATCAATTAATTCAGATTAAGGGATACTGCTACATATGCAACTCTAATCCAAGCTGCTATCCCTAAGTGGCAAAAATTACTTTATTAAGCCCTAGACTTCAAATAGGTCTGTGGTATAGCAGAACTGAAATGTTCCAGATGAGCTTGTTTGGCACCTGATCTAATTCCAGATAAAAGATGTGTTTGACACTAATTTTATTTTCCAAAGAAAAAGCAGAATATTAACACAAAGCACCCTGAAATCTGAAATCACAGTACTGGCTCAAAAATTGTGGTTTTTAACTTTTATATTGGGTTTGGTTTGTTGGGTTTTTTTAATATACTTTATTTCCAAAGTTTTCTGTAGTACCATAAAGGATAACATTGGTTTAGTTAAAAATTCTCTACCATCTAGAAGCCATGCGTTAATAAAAAGTCCAGTATTCTGAGGGTTCGTAGTTTTGCACAGGGCCAGAGAACTCTACATCCCTCGTGGAGCAGCCAGCAAGTAACTAAAGCCCAGAGTTCCTGAATTCATACCCCCAATTCATCACTAAAACTTTCACAGAAACATGGCAGCAATGCAACAAAGGACTATTTTAACCCAACTGGTCTTCCTAGATCCTGAAAAGCCTCATGGTCACTTCCAAACCACAGCTCAGCAGGCTGCTAACTGTTACCAGCACTACCATGGAGCCTCTTTCCTAGATTTTTAAAATAAAAGGCTTTTGGATCTGGTCATTCAGAGAACAGTCTTCTCCAGCAACTCACATGCCTCTGGCACCAGGAACATGAAGTAGGTGCATGGTTGCTCTATCACTCTGAAGATTCCTCTGAGGTGATAGTCTAGGACCAAACGCCTTAGAAACATCCTTCTTTAACATGCAAAAGGAATATGTTTTCTTACAGCTGACAATGAGAATGAAAAGGGGAATAGAGTCTTGCATGAAAACAGCCCTTCTACTTGGCAATGCTTGTGTTGGAATCAGGATCACCACTCTCCTTAAAACTTAAGACCAGCAACAGCACCTGTGTTTACAGAAACCAAGATGGTCGGAATGACTGCAAGTACGAAAGGCTTGCTTAAGCCTGCAAACACAACAAATGAGTTTTGGCAAAAGCCAAACATATTTCCAAATACGCAGTAGCAAACTGAGCAACTCTGAGAAGCATATGCAAGGACAAATATCCACAGGAACAACCCTGGAGAGGCACCTTGCAGAAAGGTTCACATATCTCCCATTCAGAGAGGTGAGTAGCTTGTAGCAGTGGGAGAGTGGGCGCAATCAAACAGCAAGCTCTGACTGTGGATCTACTGCAAAACAACATAGGACTTAGACAGCAGCCCAAATGGGAAGTGCCAGGATTCTAATGAAAACAGCTTCCTTTTATAACATGAGCTTGCACTGGCTCAGAAGACAGAATAGTAGCAAACCAGAAAAGCAAAATACAAAGGTGAAAAGAATGATAGATCTCAATTCGCGAGAAAAATCCATTAAATCTAGGTTTAATGAAAGCACTGAGTACTCACGTTCACATGGCAAATCTTTCAAATGCATTTTGCAGATCACAGACAAGAGCAGAAAAAACACCATTCCCCAAAACATTCTTCAGAATGAAAACAAAATCTCGGTTGTAGTAAACTGACAGTTAAAAGCAAAAGCCAAAATGAAATGAGCTGCCCTTTTATAAACTTTGCAGCCATCAAAAGCTTTCAATATATTTATCAGTTTTTTCTTCTTCAGCTGAAATTTTGCTTTTCAACTTTCTTTAATCCTATCTTTCTACATGCCCTTTCTTGGACCTTAAATGCTTTCACCCTACTTTCAACTCACATTTTGTGTTGCCCTGGAAGAAACATTGCTTGCTTAATAAGAAGAGCCACAAAAGAACTAAAACAACACTGCACTATTTCTGCCTTTTTTAAATGAACTGCCTTTACAAAGGTCACTTAAAAAATATATATCCTACGTCAGAGGAAAGCTCATCCATCAAAGTAATGCTAATAGGCATATAGCCAGAACATTAAGACTACAGAAATTACCACGTTCTCTCTGGTTTACATTTATTTGCATGCATTCACTCATTTAGTGTGATTCTCTGCTGCTGCTTTGACTTAAAGGTAAATTCTACAATGGTAAAAGAATGGTAAAATTCTACAAAAGGTAAATGCTACAAGCATTACAGGGGTTGGGAGATTTCACCACACAGGAGGTGAGGCCAAGGCAAGGATGTGGGTGGACTACATCACACATGGGGCAGGGAACAGGTCTTTTTCTGGGGCTCTACATAAGCTCCTCAGATAGAAGGTGGGGCCCAGGTCTGGAAGTCTGTCAGAGCCCATCAGCTCCAGGGAATACTGAAGAGATGCTCTTGGCATCTGGGGGAGGTCTGCAGCTCACTCTGCCTTGCAGAAAGGTTCAGCAGCTGCGGTGTGGGTAGGGTCATTAGTAATGCTGCATTCATGACTCATCTGTGGGTTATTCCCTTAAATACACACACACAGAGAGACAGGAATTTGAGTTTCTCTAGGCTCCAACTTGGTCAGGACCTCCAACATAAATGCTTGTATCAGTCTACAAGAAAAGTTATCATATGACCTTGACCTGTGTTTTCCAGTTTAAGACAGAGTATTGATTCCATAGCTCCCTACTTTAAAGTACAGGGAATGCATCTAACAAAAAAGAGAAGGCTTCACAACAAAGATTATTTCCCAGTTACAACCCATGCAATTGAAGAATAAGAGAATCTCAGAAGAGAGCTGGTCGGCAGAACAAAATCAAACAACAGGAGTTTTAGCACTGAAATGCTTTAACTTGAGCTGAAACCCAGGATCTTCCCTCAGCAACATCCAAACAAAGTGCTTCATTAAAAACTAAGTTTCATTCACGCAGAAAAAATGTATCACTTTCAAAGCAGACTGAGTGGTTTTGTGTTGGGATAAGCTGCTTCTCTCTGGGCTAGCAGAGTACCTCCCTGGACTTCTAATTTTGGAGCTTTGTAGACTGGCGTACAGAGCTGCTTTTGGACAAAACATCATCTCAGCAGTAAATAGTAAATACTACCTCCCCAATGGGCAGAGAAGCTGCACACTGGTGACACACCATGCAAGATATTCCTCTGCACTGGACAGCTTGATACACTGGGACACATAGGATGAAGCGCTGGAGCAGCCCAGGAACAAAAAGTTTAGACTGAGGTGAAAGAAAACAATGGATTTTGAGATGTCAAAATATTTCAATTCAATCATGAATTTTTAAATGAAACATTATGAAATTTCTGAATGGGAAGTTTCAGTTTCACGCCCAGATTTTTGCTGATCAGTTGTTCCCACAGAAAGGGAAGAGCTGTTTGCACAGGGAAGAAGTTGCTTCCACAGAAAGGACGAGGGGTAGCATTCACACTTAAACAGGGGAGATTTAGTTCAGATATCAGGAAGAAGTTCTTTACTGTAAGGGTGGTGAGGCACTGGAATGGATTGCTCAAAAAAGTGGTAAATGCTTCACCCCTGGCAATGCTCAAGATCAAGCTGGACAGAGCCTTGGGCAACCTGGTCTAATGTGAGGTGTCCCCGAACATGGCAGGGTGGTTGGAACTAGATGATCTTAAGGTCCTTTCCAACCCAAAATATTTCACAATTCTATGAAAGCAAATACTTTTTGCAAAACATTATACAGCACTGAAAATACTTTTTTTTTTCCCCACTTCTTCTTGTCAAGCTGATTTTCTGCCTTCTGAACCAAATTTTATAAAAGCTATGCTAGAAGAAAAGAGAACTGCAATAAAGTCCATCTTTGTATCCAGGGGTACAACAGAGTAAAATTTACACTGGTTGGTTCTGACGTTTAAAAAGCAGTGTGATTATTTCAGTATCAGTATTACACGTCTAAAACCCACTAGTACTGAATATAAAAGAATACCTTTTTTCAACATGGAAAAATTCCCTGGATTACACTCTATGAAACCCCACAAAAGTAAGAAATGCAAGTAAGGACTAAATTAAAATCCATTCATTCTTAGGCTCACAACTGTAGCAATTAATTGTCTAAAATATGAACAGTACCTCAAAAATACAACGCTATTTCTGATCTTATTCAAAGATAAGACACGGCAAATTCTGAGGGGGTTTTTTCCTACCCTAATAATGTGGGTTTGGTTCTTTAAGGCTCTGTGTTTTGTGTGTGAGTTTTTCTTCCTCTCTTTTCATAACAGCTGCTTTTTTCTTTGCCTTGCTTTTGAGAACATGCTATGCAATTTTTAGAAAATAAGCACTGCAAATGAATCATCAAATGATAGTAGTTAAGCTCCAGCCATTGTGGATGCTCCTTCTGAGGGGGAGCACAAGGGTTTACTCAGACGCTCCTGATGTATGGGTGGGTGACCTTTGGTACGGGCTGTACGCTCTCAAGGTGTCTCTTCCATGGCTACTACACAGGAAGAGCAAAGGAGCCCAAAGTGCAGGTGAGCATCACTCATCAAGCTCATGTATTTCTGGTCAAAACAAGGCTTAGTAAAGCAATCAAAACCAAAATACCCACAGGGAAAGAACACTGCCATGTGGAAGAAGGTCAGTGAAGTTACACCCTTGCGGTTAGCCTTGTGAAGTTAGCCTTGCAAGGGTGTGAAGAGCAAGGTCACCAAAACTTTAGCTAGGCTTGCATGACAGCACTATGCAATGGATTCCTTTCAACCCACTAATATCTTCTAGTGGAAAGGGGATTGTAGAGACTTTCTGCATCCACAAACCTCCCCCTGTATATTTTACAACCAAATCCCATATTGGATTTAGCTCAGCATAAGCTAACATAATCTTAAAGTCCCGGTGCAGCAAAGCAAAAAAATCTTATTATGGCAGTAAAATCATGGCTGAGGTAAATATACTCAGCCTCTTGAATTTCAGACATTTTTAACCTACTGAAAAATACTGTCCTTTGGTCTAAAGATTTCATGCCTTGTCAATTCAAAAGACTACTTAGAGATAAACAAGCACAAAATGTTTGCTGGTTATTTCTGATCATCTGAAGAGCTCAGATAGGAGAAAAACAGAGGAAATAAGTGTACCAAACATGGAAGGCCATAACTTATTATCATTTAGCCTTGAGAAGCCTTCCCTCTGCAACCAGGGGCTGATGTGGCACTTGGATTGCACAGAGATTGTCATGAGAAGTCAGCTCTACTACCAGTTCCCAAGGTTTTTGTGACATCATTTCTTCCTACTCACATTGAAAAAAAGGAGGTGTATTGACAGCAACAGAAGCATTTGTTATTTGACAATGTTATTAAATAGATTTAAATCTGACAAAAGGAAACCATTACTTTCACAGTGGCCAGTGTTATCAGGGATGCAGTAGTTAAATAGCAAAGGAGACAAATTCATGTGTCAGTTAAGTGAAACAATGGATGAACTCCCAACTGTTTGGGACTTGAAGCCCTGCAGTGAGAAATGGGCTGACTTTATATTTCTCCAATTACAAGAAGGAAATGCGTTCATCCCCAGTCAGTTCACGAAGAACAGAACAATTCTTGTGTTCAATATACTCCCTCTTACTGAAACAAGCCACGCTGGGATTAATGCAGGCATGGACTCTACACCATTTGAAAGGGCCTCTGACCATTACAATCCATGTCCTCAAGATTTTGACCCACTCATTGTTGTTGTGTTTTTGTGATACACTGCACAAATAATTCAAAAAAGCCTCCTGGATGTTCATTTCTAACATTTTTAGGGTTTTTTTTTTCCATCCATCATCACTGTCTCCCCTCTACACCCAATATGCTAAGAAATCCAGTTACCCCACACTTGCAGACATGTATGTATATATTCAGGCATTTATTTTCATTCTCTCAAAGGTGTAGTTTGATGCTGCCCCAGAGTATATGCTGGGTGCTCTACCATTAATAGCTTCACAGGGAACACAGAGGCAAGGCAGATCCTCTCAAAAGTGACTTCAGTGGAGCTGTATGTATCTGTGGAACTAAGGATCTACTGCCTAGACCGTGTTACACACTCCTTTTGTATGAGAAGGCACAGATTAGCTGTGCTGCTTTGTATTTTGCTGTAAAACCTCTTCGACTGGGGTAGCTTTTGCTACACTTCTTGATAACTGTTCCATGTATTTTCTTTATAAAGGGGAGATTTAAAAATAGAACATTAAAAAAACCCAGTACGGTTACCAGTTATAAATGCTGCAGTTCTAGAAGCAACTGCTGTAGGTGCTTCTGCTGAGAATATTTGCCAAGTAAAAAACTGTAATATGTAAGAAGCCAGTTAATACAGATGCACAGACCACATGGAGCAGAGCCTTATAGATCAAAATGCAGCTAAGTATCTTAAAATCTAATGACATTGACGATTCACAAACAGTATGAAAGTGCATGTTACTGATTTCCAAAACAAAAGTCACATCAAACACTCAGCTCTTGCAAGGTAGGGGAGAGGGAGGAAAAAGTAATAAGCGGTGAAAAATAAGCTGTGAAAGAAGCAGTAAAGGCCCTCTCAAGGCCTGAGCTTCCAGCCTCACTGCTCGCATACCACAGCTAACATACGTTTTGATACTCACAGATGTATGAGTGTATGCTGGAGCTTCAACTTAAATGTGTTAACAACATTAAAGAACATTTCATAAATTATGCTCCAATCGCTGCTGTGCTCTACCCAAACACAAGGAGAAGGATGAGGTAAAGCATAAAATGCAAATACATCCTTAATGAATTTTTTACCCCTTGCTAACAAAAGATTCACTGGACTTAGTCAAGCAGACAGCAACAGGCCCAGGAAACTTCAAAACTTCACTGCTGTGAGGCTGCCAAAGACAAGGAAGTGAAAACAGAAACACCTCTCCTTTTGGTGTGGGGCTTTGCTAATAAAGCAATAAATCCTTCTTAATTGCTGCATTTGAGGACTACTAGAAAAATGTAGATGGGCCCAGTATTCTCAAATGTAACCCTTAAATGAAAATAGATGCATGAGGAGCTAACTACAACAATATGCAAGCTTTGCTGTCTTTTCAGTGTAAAGAAGTTGATGCAAAGCAAGGAAAGGAAAAATACAAAAATGAACAAAAAACCACCCTTTTCCCCCTGCCCAAAGCCCCATGAGAGTCATCCAACTGGATGCTGGTAATTCTGGAAAACTGGATCTGATCAAATAAGTTTGCAGCTCAGCAAAGATAGCGTGTTGGTATCATCAAATTGAGATGTAAATCATAATACCAATGGGAAGATCACTACTTTTTCTGTTAGGCAGGGCCATAGAGAGTCACCTGGAAAAAGCAGTATAAAATTTAAGTGCCCTGGACTTAGCTGGATTCAAACAGCTAACTCATGAGTGCTAATATCAGGTCTCATATCCCCACTGTCTTCCTTTGCATTCTGAGCAACGCAGCATGCCATAGGACCCAATGCATCAGTCCATACCTTCCCCTTGCAATTATTACTGCCTGATAAAAAATGAAGTGTTTTGGGCAGACAAAACAGAAGGCAAGAGGAAGTGAGAGCCCATCAGCTGAGGGAACCATACACCCACATACTGCCCTCTGTGATGAATTTGCATTTACCCAACCTGGTCAAAGGGGCAACCACACGTGCAGTGTCAACTGCCTGCACACCAATCTGCAGTACCATAGCGCATGAAATTAAAGCTTCTGGTCAGCTCTGGATAACCATGACCTTCTAGGAGATTTGGCAACAGTTTTCAGCTCTCCTTCCATTGTGTAATTCCAAGGTCTTGCAAAACACATGTCAGTGTATGTAAGGGAAAACTGTGTTTCAAGGACAAATCTTCTTGACAGACAAGTAGTAAGATGAGATTGACTCATAGGCATAAAGAGTGCCATGGAAGACAAGTTCATTTTTAAATGGTTTTCCACACTTTTGAGCAGCAAATGGCATGGGAATATGGGACTACTAAGATTTCTGCTAATGCTATTTTATTTGTGAGCTTTTTTTCCCCAAACTCCCCTATTTCCTAAGTCATGTCCTTAGCTGGTCATTCAGACTAAGGTAAGAGATGTATTAAAAAACGTAAACAGTACGATCATCAGAGATGGTAGATTTTTTAAATATTCCCTGCTAAAATTTCAACTGTTAAATGCAGTTTGGTAGGCGAAGAAGACTCTGCATCTTTTTTTAAACATAAGGAAATCCAAAGGATCACATCAAATCATGTTACAGACACTGACAAATACAGGTTTTCAAGCAAAACAGCTGTCATTAAAGCTTCTGTGACTGCTTAGAATATGTTGCTGCAGTCTCCTAAAAACCAAAGTTGGGGGCGGGGGGGGAAGGGGAAGAAAGAGTACCTTTAATCTATACTTTAGCTTCAGAACAGAGATGCAGCTCCATCTTTCTTCCTTTTCCTACAAATAAACAAAAGCAAGATAAACCATTGCTATGCTTGTAAGGGCCAACAAACCACAACATGGCCTCCAACAAGCATACATCTCTTAGCAGTGACAGCAATCTCATACATACTTTCCTAGGGCTTTGCTTACTGCTATGTGGCCATATTAATTTTATTTAAACATTAATGTCTTCCAGAATCAACAGAACTTTCTACTTTACAAATGTTCCCACTACTTGAAACAAAGACTGGATCACTGGGTAAGAAGCCTGAAACAGCACCTGGTATCAATACAGCTGCTAAAACATTGTTTCCTTCCTTTGCTTGGACACTCACACGAGCTGTCCCTGCCCATCTCCTACAGCAACAGCAGCCTGCCAAAGCCACCGAAGTTTGTGTTGCTCTGTGTGACAACTGGTGCAAATAAATTACTGAGATAATTTGCATGCTCACATGCCATCCATGGTCAACGCGCAGCGGTGGCTGTTAGATAAGGCAGAGCTGCTTAAGTCCAAGCACTACTGGCAGAATGGAAGAGAAGATGCTTGGGCTTGTAGAGCTGAGCACACACAACAGTAGCTCTGCACTGGGGATAGAGGGAGAGAGGGAGGAAGGAAGCAGCATGAGGCATGGCTGAGCTGACTATTCTGGGAGATGTTTCCGTGGGGAGCTGGCAAGACAAGAAAATTGTTGGGTTCAGGACACACATAGAGATGATTAAAGGTCACAGAGAGCTACCTAGAAGGTGTTGTCACCTCTAAACCATCCTTTTTACTGCAATTCTGATTACCCTAAAGGCCTGAAGGTGATCAATTTTGATTCAAAGTTCATGTCATCGTATGGCACAGGAAGGAGGACATAGCTAATGATTTTTCTAAGTCTCAGCTCTCAATAGCATTGTTCAGGCCTAGTGTAATCTATCCCCACGTCAGAGTAACAGAGTTGACAACTTGCATAGTTCCTAATTTTATTCATGGCATAATCCTGCACAGAAATACATATTAATGCCTTTAAAACTAGTTTTCACAGGAAATGCAAGACAGATCTAGCTGCACATGTATTAAACCTTCCCTGTTCATATCCTGCCCAGAGAATCACAGTCATTTATCAGGAAGCACGTTCCCTTTCTCTCTGCCCCTGTCCCATCCCCCACCCCGGTCAGTATCCTCAAAGCCTTTCTTCTAGTCCTTCCATCTGGCTACTTGGTGAAATCTAGAGGCATTTGCATAGGTGGCGCAGGACTTAGCACTAGATCTGTCATATATGGTTAAGCTGCTGCTGGGCTAAGCTCCCTTTTTTATTCTGAGTGGTATTTTCTCTTTGAACCGTAGGATTTTATACAGTGTTTTATCCTTTCAAGTATCTCTACAAATTCTTCATAGGATCTACAGCAGAAGCAGGACCTTTTTATGACAGAAAGACACAGTAGGTTTCCAAGCTTTGCAGTCACTGTAATACAGCCTACTGCTTCAGTAAGCCCACTAACATTACATTAATTATTCAGAACAGAGCTTATGGTAAAAAAGTCATGGTGGTTTGTTCTGATAGTCATGCACACCATCAAAAGTCTGATTGCCTACAACAAATCAAGGGAGTTTTACAATGCCCTACTACTTCATGTGTTGAAGGGGGGAAAAAGTCACAAATTATGAAGGAATAATTATATTTATGTTAGCTTGTTTTTAATAGTAAGGCAATATTTAAGTGCAAATGAAAATAGCAATAATATGGGTCTCTTAGTGTATCAAAAATGTAGCATTCCCTGTGGAAATATGGCAGAGCATTACAACTAGACAAATGAAATATACCCCTCAACAAAACATGAAAGCGTTCTACTGGCTCTCCTGCCTAAGAAGTATGACTGGCTAATCTATGTGCAAATGTACTAAGTAGCTACATTTTAAGTTACTAATCTTGTACAACAGCTATCATTTATCTTTTCTGTGCAAAAGTTTCATGCTGTTGTCCATAACGGTTTTGGGTTTAATCTGACTAGATAAACAGGGGTCACGAAACAAAAATTAGCGAAGTGCCTTTTAGGGTATACTGATGCAATGCTCACGAACACTGACTGCTTTTGAATCTTCTGTATCTGCCTGGAGAAACAGGGACTACTAAAGTAATACCTCTAGTATTACAGTATTTGATAGTATATATCACCTTGCTCTGTAGAAGGTTATATACAGAGCATGGCATGATGCAGTTCAACTTCCAATGTACCTGTCTACAGGCTTAAAACATACAGCGACTCACACCGCTCTTTCCAGGGCCAGTAATTAGTGGAGGACAAGTATATTGCCATCTAAACAGACTTGGAAATAAAAAGTAAATTAGAGTCTTGTCCATTGGCATAAACCCTACTGCTAACAGTGGTCTTCACCACGTAAAGATCTTCTTAAGTTGGTTCCTCATGCAAGTAGCCCTGTAAGGTCAAATGGGACCCTCTTCCCAGAGCAGCCTTTGCAAGATGGAGTCGTGCTCTGCCACATTAAGAGAAAAGGAACTTACCTGAAGCATGTACTAATTTCCATTAGCACAGTACAGTCCTTGCCTGATGACATGGGGTTTTCTCCCCCATTTCTTCTCCCTCTTTCGACTTGTTTCAGGTTTTTTCCTTCTTTCTCTCTACCCTTCCCTTCTGCACTGTTTTCCTTCTCCTTACACATACCATTTTTCTCCACCCCATTTTCCCCTTTTAACAACCCTCCTTCCCCATCCTGCTTTTCCTTCCCTTTGCCCTCTCCCAGCCCTTTGGAGGACTGCACCTGTGTTTTTCTAATTGTCCCACCAGAAGCAGCTGTATGCAGGTGATAAGAAAACTGATAAAACCCACTTGAGATTTAAGAGCTATGTTCGCCCTTGCCTGCACAAAGGAGAATGGTACATGTGGGCTAAGGAGACAAGCATTAAATGAGTCAAAACTTGCAGTATTCCCACACAGGGGATTTAAATGTCTATAGTTTCCATTAATTAGTGCACACCACCATTAAACTGCTTGTTCTGGTTATTATTTAAGAAGCCGAGTCACACGGTAAACACATCTGAAAGGCTAAAAGAACAATAAAATGTTAATAAAAGTGTGCGTACTTCAGATGTTAGATCAGAATACATCTTTCCATTCCATTCAGAATTCACTAGTCATACTGTTGTCATTTCCATGACAGGAGCAAATACTTGCCCCTGAAACCTACTGGAGTTTTTAACTGTCTTTTGAAATCTGAGCCCTCAGAAATTGCCTCACTATTTCACCTCTTCAAAACAGTTCTTTCACTGTACTGATTTTGGCCAGGTAGGTCAGCCACCACCAAAATCCTGGTCCCATCCTTAAAGACAAAACATATTCCCTAGGCCTGCTAGCACACTTAACGTGCTGGCTTGTAAAATTCCTCTGTGCACTTAGAAGCCAGCAACCACAGCATTCAATTTGGGAGTCACACAGACAACTGCCATGTCTTCAGGTTAAGCATAAAGGGATTACATTGGATTGGGTAAACACAATTTATTTCTAGGATTTGAGAAAAGATTTTTCTTATCCTGATAATTCCTGCAAATCTAACTTAAGGGTCCTAGAAACATAAGTCTGTACTTTTATAGTGAGGGTATCCAGAGCTCATTACAGATCTTGCCAAAAAACACAGATTCTTGGTTTGCCCTATCAGCTCAAGCAAAACTGTGTCCATAGACCTTTCAGAATTTTAAGAGGAGCCTGAGGCAATTTCCAGCTGGGTATGGGAACTTTTTCATCCTGCAGCCTGGTAGTGCTCTCTCCTAGTAAAGAGCTGGACTTTCAAGCAAGACACCTGTGCACCCTGAAACAGCAAGGCCAGGCAATTCTTCAGCAATACACTGATAAAATTAGCGAAATGGGCTCACAAGAAATGGGCTTCTTCAATCAAAGAAGACAAGTTCAAGTCACCTAGCTTTTTTCTATGTCCCTTCTGTAACAATGCAACTGATGGTTAGGTCTTCAAAAGGCCTATAAGTGTTTAATTATCAGTTATCGTATGGCTTACATGCATGTGTTAGCTGACTAACATGGAAAGGGCTTAGCATTTACTCACTATCTACACACAAAGATTTTGGAAGATACGACCTACAAAGAAAGTTTTGGTCTGTTCCACCCTGGTAACTGATTTCCATGTAACTCTTGCTCAGTGAAGTGTCTCATATCTAAAAATGCAATTCAAAACTAAAAAGGTGGCATGCAGCTTAAGCTGTACTAGTAAATGTGTTGGTAGAATCTGAGCTGGTAGGAAGCTTCAAGTGGCTTGTAAGGGGATTCACTACAGTAAAGTGTCATTTTCTACATCCCCAGTTGTAGTAACAAGAGTGCCTGGATTCAAAAGACTAAATAGCCTCCTTTGTTTATTATATAATCTGCAAAACTGCAAGCAGAGAGCAACAAGGAAACCACAGATCCTGCCTCTGAGCACTCTGATATGCCCCCTCCCCCAGAGAAGTCTCCCTTCAGGCTCATCGCTTTAGTACTCAACTTTATGCTTCGGCAACTTTTTCTTCAAATTGCAAAGACCCCCATTTATTATGCTCATACATACAACCATCTACATCGACATGTATGTATGTGCTTTGCTGGCTGCCCACATTCAGGCCCATCTGCTAGGCTGGCACTCTGCCCACTGAGAAGTTGGTCGGTCCATTCCACTAAGGCATAACTGTCAAGCCATGATGGGCTTTGGTGGGCAGCCAAGAGCCCTTCTTTCTCCAGGGAGGCAAGCCTCCCAGCACAACTCAAGTTTGTGTTGCATACCACATGACCATGCTCATTGACACACATACCAAAGCAAAGAAGATTTCAAAGAGGAAAGAGAAGAGGAGAGTTGACTGGTACTTCAGACCCACTTTGTGGCAGTGATTAACAGTGGACAATGCTGCTGTGGCTGAGTACAGGCCAGCCACCATTTAACTTTAACTCTGGCACCAATCAAGTACAACAGGGCAATTGTGAGAAAACTCAATAGACATAAATAGCAGGGCAATTCTGGGAGACATAAAGGCATATACAAATGGCCTGCAAAAGGCAGCTCCTTTCACATGTGTGCAAGCTTGGCAGGTAATCACAATTGCCCAGAAATCAGGGGTCAAGATCAGAAAAATGTGCATCAGATCTTCCAGTTCAACTCAAACTTTCTTGGAAGAACACATACACACACTGCTCCCTCTTCCACTTCAAATTAAAGCTGATCTTTACTTTTCTACTTGCACTATGCTTCATCTTTATCACTTAAAGAAAGAGGAGGGTCACAGCCTACTTTGGGGTTTTAATCCTTTAATGGTAATAATCACATTTCAGAAAAGGTTGTTTTATCTTCTTCTTTTCCTTCAGTCACCTGGACTCTGCTTTCGGACCTCTCAATTGGCTCTTCGTCCTGGGGGGAATCAGCTCATCCATCCTACCTGGTGCCAAACATGGTACAAACACAGTTCCACCTTCCTGCACAAGCCAAGACGAACAGTTCAATGTGGTCTCACTGTTCAACAGATCTATTCACCTGTAAGGCCTAAGGGCAAAATTATATCAGGCTTTTATTTAAAACAACATGGTCAAATTTCACTACAGAGGAGCGTCACCAGTTAAACAAGCCTCCACTCACACCCACTGTGCAAGGAGTCAGCATCAAGAGGAAGTTCCAGCTAAACTTTCAAAAAGCTGCAAATAACACCAAAAGACTTCTTTGTTCCTGTTAGTTTTCTTCATGTCAGAAAAAATCTTACGTAATGATTCTTACATCACAAAGCAGTTTATAGACATTGCTGGCACACTACATTTTAATTGCTGGTACATCTTTAGACAGCAAAGAGAAAGCAGAGCTTGTCAGCGCCAGGAGAAAAGAAAATCAAGTATGCTTCTGAAGCTTGAATTTCATTTTAAGCAAAATAAGCAGAGGCATCCAGACCAATGCATGAGGAAATTCCACATGAATCTTCTACTGCATTTTTGCAGATCTCCACCAGTGGCTCTTGTGACATCTCTTCTAGCTAAGAAGATTAAAAAAGCACAAATCATTTGAGATATTGCATTGCTTCTTGACATCAATCTGGTAGAGGATTTAACTGAAAAGAGCCTTTATTTTTGTACTTTGTACATTATAGGATGGAATTCTTTTAAGCTGTAATCTCTTTTGAACAGTTACAAAAATCTCTATTTCCCTTTGCAGGCCATTCTGCTTATACAGAGTATCCTCATACAAATGCAGCCTCTGTACAATAAAAGATACAGCTCAGGATTTCCCCCTGGATCCTTGAGGCATATGCACAGGTATATGAACTGTCAGTGTTAACTTCTCACGTATCCATGATAAATATAGCGGTTACAGGAGAAGATGATGTCACACATTTAATGGTACAGGTTTTGCATAGCATACAGGAAGAGCATAAAATAATTGTATGCTGTTGCAGCAGTTGTGTATATGCCATGAACAGCTGATAACAGTTGTGATCTCTTTCTCTCTTCACTGTTAGGATGAAAATACACTAGGACCGGATTTATGTCATCATAAATGAAAGAAAGAGTCAGCCCCATACATTTCAGTCCTGCCTACCTTAATAAGCAGCAGGGCAAAACCATGGCTCTACTGAAGTCAGTAGCAAAATAATATTGATTTCCAGGGGGCATGATATTGCCTCATGACTTCATGGCATTTCAATTCTGTGGTAACTAAATCCAAACAAGAGGTAGTACTTGAAAGCTTTTCTTAGATATCCATCTCTCTAGAGCTGAGATGGGTTTCTCTGGAGATTTCCAGTTATGGTATCACTTTCTTCATAAGTGCAACTAGTCTCAGGTTTGTGGATCTCCACACCAGGACACAAAGACCACTGAAATTTCCAAGTTCCTCCAAGTGGTTTGGCATTTCATTTCAGTCGTCACAACTGCTAAACCCTGCCTGTATTGATTTCTTCACATGTGACATTCTAGATATCTAGACATCTACAGAACACAACAGGTGTATCCAATAAAATCATTTACACTTTAATTGGAATTGGAATGATTTAGACCTAAGTTGGCACATCTTTCCTGCACTTCCAATGTGTCTTCATTGTAAGTTTTCCAATTTAAGGCAATGTGAGAAGACAGAAGCTTTTTCTGCAAGACCATTAACACCCCCCATCCCCAACCAACACTAATATCTGTGGTGCCTTTTACAATTCACAAGATTTTAAAACATGCATATCAATAACCTTCTGCTAAAACTTTCAGATAAAAACTTCATGTTTTTCCAAACACAGTCCCTTTAGTAGCTTCTCTAATGATATAGGATAAGGAACTGTTGCATTACAGTCTTCTGAGCCATTCCAATTGCTACACATACAATTGACCCCTGTGCATGCCCACCCCATTTTCAGCAGAAGTGTCATTCTTATGCTGTTTGTGCAAGAGGACACAATTTTGAGCATCTGCTCCCAAACGACTTTAAATCAAGGAACTTTCATGCTCTGTGAGCTTGAGCAGATACAGTCTTATTAATGATAGCTATTCAAGGAAGTTCAGGCTAAGTGACTAAGTGAAGACATCTCTGATGTAAGGCTTTGTTTTGTTTCTGGAAACAGCTGAGTGAGCCATCTTCACTCTCACTGTTTAAACGTATTTCTGAGGCTACCACCTCTAAGAAATTTCAATTATTTTCATTAGTTTAGCAATAACATCAACTTCCTCTGGAATCAGAAACAATACTGTCATTCCCCAGCAACACTCCTTGAAAGACATATAGCTCACATACATATTGGGCATATGAACACCACTGCTTTTCCTCCTCTACTCTATCTGGTTTCAGAAGTCTGAAAAAGCCGGTACAAATCTACAATGTAGGAAGTGAAAATATAAGTAATGTGTCATACTACAATTGGATTTGAAACGATGTAAGAAATGAATGCATATTGCCTGGCAGACCTGATTTGATCTGCAAGCTAATATACCATGATTTCCTACGCCAACAGCCTTTCATCTCAACAGAAGCAGGACCACCTCTGCCAAGAAAAGGTGTCCCAGAGTCTGAGGGCTGTTTTTCTTTGCTAGTTACTTGACTAGGTACACAATGAGTGCAATGCACCCCATGCATGAATACCACATAATACCAAATTTGAAGATAAAAGGTCTGACTCATCACTCCATTGCACCAGTTCTGTGCCTGCGGGGCTCCATGTTCTTCATTGCTGACTCAGTCCCAAGACTCCCCTCTCCCCAGGAAAAACATGACAAGTCATGCAGTACATGTCAGGCTTACCCATCAACTATAATTCCCATTGCACGTCAAAACTAATTGGAATGTGACATTCCATACCACTTACATTTTGCTGTTATGCCTAGGATAGGAACATATATAATTAAAGAGCAGCAGTTTAAAGCACAGTCGTTAGAATTAACCCTGTGTATTTGGCAACACACTTAAGGGTCCCTGTTTAAGAAAACAGTCCTTGCCAAATGTTAATAGTGTAGGCATGTGTACGCTAAGATTAACAGCACAGAATTAGGGAGAAGGAGATTAGTTACTGGAACAAAAAGTTTCTCTAGATCTGTTCTCATTCCAAGATTGCTGCCTTCAATTTCCTAATCCAAAGCTGCTGAAATACAAGAAACTTTTTGGACAACTGTAAGATAGGCATTGACTATTTATGCTGAAAGGACACGTTGTGTTTATGACAGCTATTTCTGGCTTTCAACTATACAAATATAAAACACTATCAGGCTGATTTTCTTCTCACAGTTTCATGTCAGTACATATTCATTGATTTCAGTACAATTATATCTGATTATTTGCCTGGCATGGAAGTTAGACAGATCAGTGCTGACCCTTATAAGCAATTCTGAATAGATTTATACAGGGCAAAATGGATAGGAGCAGATAAACTATCCTACACCCTCTGACAGCGTACAACTACAGAAATCAAAGAAATCATTAATGAAGGACTAAAGCTTCAAAAGCCAAACAAAGCAAAAAAATCTATCTTTCACTTTCCTCCACACCACAATGGATTACTATCCTGGAACTTATCATAATGTACATTGTGCTTTCTTTCTGTTTTTTTAATTATGGCATCAGTAGGCTATCCCAGCAGACAGAGAGCACATGTACATTTGTTTTCAGGAGTGGCTCACGGGGTACTTCCCAGAAAGACCTGAATCTATGGTGGTTGTGCCTGCATGACTTAGTGCCATCCTTCAATGCCATCCCGGGCACTGGTGCACGCAACCAGAAACACACAGAAAACTGCCTGTGGAAATGATCACAGACCCCTGAGGAGCCTCATATACTCAGTATTACATGCATGAAATACCCACTTGCCCATGATGACAGTGTGCACACATATGAAATTTTGTACTTAGTACCACCACTGCAAGACTACAGCACCTCATTCTGATTACAGTTATAGCTCGTTGAGAGGTCAAATCAGGAGCTGGCATTTTATGTGTGACTTTTTATAGGATGGAAAGATTTATTTTTAGGCATTCAGTTCTTCAAATTTTAAATTTGTCATCTGATAAAGAAAACACTAAAGTCCACATAAACCCACAAAAATGTCTACTGCATTATATAGTGACTTTGAATAAATACAGGAACTTGAATGATAACTGCAAGAGTAGGGTGAAACCCAAAAATGTGTCAGTAGGATCATTCTCTTTTGAGGAGCAATAAAAAGACATGAACTTAAAATAGACAGGGCAGTGGTTTTCATCTCATGCATGCATACCTTTCGACAACCAGAAACCAGCATGAATTAAAAATGTTGCACTCACTACTCTCTACTTGCCACCATTTTATTAGTGGATAGCTGCCCAGTCATGTGTGTGATCATAGGTGCAGAGAGTTCACAGGAGCAACCTAGTATTCAGGTGAAAGTTACAGAAACAGCTCCATAACTATACTAGCTTTAAACCATAGAATCTATGCCATTATCCCCCCATTATTATAAAACTACTACTATACTTCACCAAGAAAGGGAGGAGCAGAGGTATGGCATTCAGAAGTCAAGGGTAAGTTACAAAACTTTGAATGTAACAAAATGTATTGAAAGCCCACAAGCACCAACTTTGTGTTACTGCTTCTTAACTGGTGAACATCTCGTTTTAACATCTTCTGAGTCACCAGCAACCATCAAGGATTAACAGACAACACTGAATTCCGGCAACATTTAAAGCACTACCTATAAGATCACCAAGGCTGAGAATGGGATTCAGTGAACAAGTACCAGGTTTAGCTGACCACCACAGCCCTCAGAAATGCTTAATTTCCACAGAATCATAGAATGGTTTGGGTTGGAAGAGACCTTAAAGCTCCCCAGTTCCAACCTCCCTGCCATGAGCAGGGATACCTTCCACTAGATCAGGTTGCTTGAAGCCCCATCCAACCTGGCCTTGAACACTGGCAAGGATAGGGCAGACACAGCTTCTCTGGGCAACCTGTTTCAGTGCCTCACCACCCTCTTAGTAAAGAACTTCTTAGAGAATCATAGAATGGTTTGGGTTGGAAAGGACCTTAAAATCATCTAGTTCCAACCCCCCTGCCATATGCACAGACACCTCCCAGGCTGCTCACCCTCTTTCAGTTCAAAACCATTGCCCCTTGTCCTACCACTACATGCTAGTGGTAGCTCCTTCTCAGCACGGGAAGTAGAAGCCAGTTTGGCTGCAACAACTGCGATTTTCACCACCAACTACCAAACTTTGCCAATAAGCCAGTGAACACACCGGTAAAGCCAACACTTCTGCATTATGGGCATCCTTTCACCCCTTTTCCCTCAGCCAGCCATAGCAGGGGACTGCCACAACCGATCAGGTCCCCTCTCCAAGCCAACAGACCCATGGACCTGCTGCATGGAGAGTCTGGGTGGGTCACTGGAAGACAGACACTCACACACCTGCCAGGGCTGGAACCCGCCCTGACCATAAACAGGTCCCTATTACGACCCCACCGGGGGCAGCCACGGAGAGGAGGACGACAACGGGGGGGAGGGGGGGGCCGTGCCGGGGGTCCCCACCCGCCATCGTCCCCCCCACACTGAGGCCGCCCCACACACCACAGGCGCCCCCGTTGCCCTGAGGGGTAAACCCCGTGCGCCCCCCGCCCGCTGCCCCCCACAGGTAAACGGCAACAGGCGGCGCCCCCTGCCCGGCACCGCACACCCGAGATCGCTACCTCAGGAACGCTCTGTGGGCTCCAGCCGCCTGGCTCCCGCCGCTGCCGCCGGGGCGGATCAGCTGATATTTACCTGTGAGGTAATGCACGCTCCGTAAGGTCACCGTGCACCCGCCGGCACACGGTGCCAGGCAGGAGGAAGAGGGACGCCGGGAGCGGGAGTTACTCCTCCGCCACCACCGCCGCCGCCGCGCACGG
>JAOEHY010004283.1:0-12524 GCA_025447955.1 Psilopsiagon aurifrons | reverse complement strand
TCAGTAACTGAAAAATTGGTAACTATCGCACCCGGTGTGCAAGTTCCCTTCCATTTAGGAGGCAAAGCATTATAGGCGTGTTCGCTGGGGCGGGGGTATGCTAATAGAATTACCTTTCCTGTGGGGTCTGCCGGGAGGCACTGAAGGTCTCGCTTTCCGCGGACTCAGTTTGGTTCGGTGCCGGAGGATGAAGATAACGGTGAGGGACAGTGCGGCAAGAGTAGCAGGGAACGGGTCGGAGATTGGACTGGAGTGACAGTGACCGTAGTGAGTGCGGGACTGCTTGTCCCCGGGGCAGGTGAAGTTTTTAGCATCTCTTCTCGGCCTTTTGGGTTGCATCATGTTTTTTATCTGTTGTTATTAGTTTCATATCTGATGCATTCGCTTACTTGAATCTTTGCATTAAATTCCGTTTTGTTGGGGGGGTTTGGTTTGGGGGTTCGCTCTTACCGGCCCCAGCGTCCTCCCAATATTGCAGTTTTTCGGGGGACCCTTCGGGTTCTTTTGCTTTGTTCAACGACATAGGGGAAATGTCCTGAGCCAAAGAGCGCGATGCACAGCGCCGGGTCTGAGCCCGGTCCCTCGCTTCTCACGCAGGTCCTCTGAGCCCGGTTCTGCCCCCGTAGTGATACACGGAAAGCAAGTGGCTGTAAAACATACGGTTAAAACACTTTAACTCAGGTCTAGGAGTGTAAGGTTTTTGTTGTAAGTCTGTGGTGTGATAACAGAATTCAGTAGTCTTACTAACAAGAGTGAATCATTTCTTTTCGTCCTTCTCGTGAGTGAGTTCTTTCTTACCATCCTTCTTATTTATCAGTTGGTTTGGAGACACTTACTCCCGAACGTCTGCCAGCTTGGGGTACTCCTCGTCTGTCCATCCTGTCCTGTGTGCAATCAATTTTGTACCAAGGTCACACTGCTCTAAATCTTTGCCAGCTCTCAGAAACTTGCAGAAATTGGAGCATCCACCTGTACAAAAGGTGAAAAGTGCGCCCTGAGGAAGACTGCTTACTTCATCTTGAAGACCCCTGCCCACGGCCATCGCAGGGCAGTGCGCAAACGCCAAAAGGGGGGAGCCTTATGATAATGAGTACCTAAACTAGTTGTAATATCCGCACCAGTCTCTCGGGAGCCTCCTGAATATGTATGTTTGTGTGTAATAAATACCTGCTCGATTAATCCCTTGGCGTGCAAGTTCGGACGAGTGATCCCCTTGCAGCTGGCGCCGTAATAAACATTCCTGCTTTATAACTCTCTTTGAGTTGTGGAGTCTGTTTCCGTGCTTTATTTGGCACCCAGTGGGACAATCTCTGTCCGGCTGCGGGACCTGATGTGGACGGGACTCCTCTGGGTGTCCCCAAGATTTCTCGGGAGGACTCCCCCACTCACTCAGATCACCGCAGGGGCAGACAAGGACTATCACTACTGTATCATCGGTATGTTTAAGGGAAGGGGATACATGTAAGTCGTGAGGAGACGTCCTACGCGAGGTAGAGTGTGGGTGCTCTCCCCAGGGTAACTGTTAACAGTCTGGTAAGGGTAACTTGGTTTGGTTTGCCAACAGCCTCGTATGTTGATACATGGGTATCAATACAAGAGTTACTGTACTGATGGCTTCACAAACCTTTTGCACATAAACCCTGGTTTAAGATTTACGATATTCTGTGTGTAGTGGGTGATTGAGAGAGGGACCCTTGAGTGAATGATGTTCTGGGTGAGTGAGACGTGGCACAGCTACGCAGCGAGTGTGGAGTTCTGATCCGTGGTTCGCTGTTCTCTGCGAGGAGAGCGGCCGGAGACGGACAAAGCGTATGTGTCTTATGAAATTTAACCTATTGTTGCGTTTCGCTGTCCTATGCACCGTAGTGTTGTGTGTGAACCAATTCTTCTCTTTGAATGTTTCTTCCGTACGGATGAAGTGTCAGTGAAACCTGGTCAGGATTTTTGGTGCTATTATTGCTCGGGGAGTTGGTCCGATTGGGACCAACTTGAAAATTTGGGTGACTTAGTGAGAGTAATTTGTGGCAATCTGGAAAGCTGAATAACCAGCAAAGCAATATAGAAGTTAATTGTTAAAGCAGTGTTGAAGCTCCCTGGCGCAGGGCTCAAACTGCCCTTTACCCCATCTCTCATCATTGTTGTTTGTGTATCCGAGCCAAGTGTCCTACTTGTTCAAAATATATTGTCTCTTCTGGTGGGAGGCAAGCAGTTTACTTACAGAACTGTTTGGAATTTAGGTGTATCTGTTGTGGGTGCAGCACTCCGTTATACCTTTTACTCTCTTCTTTCAGTGGGAGACAAGCGGTTTACTTACAGAACTGTGTTATCAATTGTTGCTGGTTTAGTCTTTGTCTCTGTCTCAAGTGATGTAACTGTGTGCAGTGTGTCTGTGGGATCCCGTGTGTGTGTGAATGTGAGAATGATAATGGAAAATCAGGAGAGTGGAGATAGCTTGCAAAAGAGTCCTTTAGGGTGCATTTTGGCACATTGGAAAGGACTGGGAGGTTTCCTGGGTGCTCAGTAAATAAGAAAATGTTGACAAAATATTATAACCAGTGGTGGCCTTTGTATACTTTGGAAGATCAGGAAAAATGGTCTAGAAATGGAACTCTGAACTGTAATACACTGTTACAATTAATGTTGTTCTTCAGGTGACAAGGAAAAAGGGATGAAGTGATGTACGCATATGTTTTTCACTGTAAGCATCCACCAGGAGTGGCAGCCGGAATGCGAAATTAATAGAGCTCAGCCAGATACCTTAATTTGGCTTTGGAAAAGAACAGGGAAAAAAAACCCAAACAAAACAGAAATCTGAGCTGAAGAAATGTTATTCAGCTTGTGATATGTATAAAAAAAAGGTGTAATTAGGAAGATAGGTTGGAAAATTTTGTATCACAGGTACCTCCGAGTGCATCTGCCTACCTGATGCTGATAAGGAGGAAGAGGTTGTTGTCACTGGCAACAAGCATCACTTCACATTCAGAGTTAGGAAAGGGTTAAAACAGTAGTGCTGCTGCAGAGGCATCTGCAGCTGCTGCAGAGCAGGGTGAGAAACTGTGAAAAAAACCAAGGGGAAAGGAGGGGAGCTCATGCAGCTCCTGCGTTTGAGTATGGGATGAGTGCTGGCAGAGGCGGCCAAGTGAGAACAGACATGTTGACAGATGGGACTGGGGGCTTCTGGATACGGAATTGGGATCAGGTAGAAAAGAAAAAGCTGAGCTGTGCTACAGCCACAGCTACCGTGGTTGCTTTGAAACTGGTGGAGGAGTCATGTCAGGTAGAGGTGAAGGAGGGATGTCAGCAGAGTTGAGAGTGGGTTCTCTTCTGTGGGACCAGATCGGTGTGCGTGCTGTGAGGAGTTTGGGCATTGGAAATGAGGCTGCCCTGGGGGCAGTCTTATGGGATGGCTCCGGTGAATGAATTGGAACTAGACTGATGGGGATCAGGGGAATCCACCCTGGAGGATCCACTGGTTATAATAAAGTTAGCGAAACTACAAGAGGGTGTGGAATTTTTAGTTGGTATGGGAGCAAATTTTCAGTTTTAAATCAAGTCCTAACACCTATAGATGATGATTTTGTAAAGGAAAAGGGAGCTCCTGGCCAGAGCGAAAAGGCATATTTTTTGAAACCTCTCAAATTTAAATTGGGAAAACAATTGGGCATACAAATACTCCAATTGATTCAGGAGTACCGGAGGAAATTCAAAGACAAGTGTATCTGGGAGTATGGGCTTCTGGAAATGCCCCGATAGACAAAGAATACCCCCCCAGTAATGATTAAATTCCGACCAGGAGCACGGCCTGTGAGAATTAAACAATACCCCCTCAGACTGGAAGACAGGGAGGGAATCAGACCAATTATTGGGAAAGGAGTGTGAATCAGAATATAATACCCTTATTTTACTACTCAAAAAGTCAGATGGGAATTATCAAATAGTGCAGGATCTCAGGGTTATTAATAAGATTGTGGAAGATCTCTACCCAGTCGTTGCCAACCCATATACACTATTAACTAAACTAGTACCTGAATTGGCTTGTTTTACCGTGCTGGACCTAAAAGATGCTTTCTTTTGCATATCCTTGAACCCAGAAAGAAAGTTTTTGTTTGCATTTGAATTGGAAAACCCGGACTCTAGGAGAAAGACACAACCTGGACTGTGCTACCACAGGGGTTTAAAAACAACCCCCCTCTTTTTGGGAACCAATTAGCCAAGGATTTGGAACAACAGGAGCATCCACAAGGAATCAGAGTGATATTGCAGTATGTAGATGATATGTTGATAGCCACTGAAACACAGGAAGGGTCTATGGAACGGACAATCAGCCTATTAAATTTTCTCAGACTTAAGGGATATCCAGTCTCTCTGCAGAAAGCTCAAGTGGCCCAACAGCAAGTCATGTACCTCGGATAAGAGATCACTGCAGGCCAGCGAACACTTGGGACAGCAAGAAAGGAAGCTATCCGTCAGACTCCCCAGCTACAGACTGTCAAAGACCTCCGTACGTTCCTAGGGATGACCGGATGGTGTCGCCGTGGACAGATAACTACAGACTAATGGTAAAACCACTTCACGAATTAGTAAATTCAAGTTCAAAGAACATTATATGGAACAGAGAGGCAGATAGAGCATTCCCTCAGCTGAAGAAAAGATTAACGGTTGCCCCCGCTTTGGGGCTACCAGATATTACCAAACCTTTCTGGCTGTTCTCACATGAAAAACAGGGCGTAGCTCTGGGGGTCATAGCACAAAATCTGGGACCCTATTGAAGGGCAGTTGCATACTTCTCCAAGCAATTGGATGGAGGAGTAAAGGATGGCCCAGTTGCCTGAGAGCAGTAGCAGCAGGCGTTTTGAACAACCAGGAAGACCGTAAGTTTTCGCTGGGGCAAAAGATAAGGGTGTTGGTATCTCACACTGTGTCAGCAGTACTGGAAATAAAAGGAGGACACTGGCTTTCACCACAAAGATTCCTTAAATATCAAGCTGTCCTGGTAGAACAGGATGATGTGGAAATAGTGGTCACCAACATGATCAACCCAGCACCTTTCCTCAACGGAAACACAGGGGATTCTGTATCACACGAATGCTTGGAAAATACTGAAGTAGTCTATTCCAGCTGACCAGACCCAAAGGAGGAACCAGTGGAAGATGCTGAAGGTTCCTGGTACACTGACAGAAGCAGCTTTGTCCGACAAGGCATCCGTAAGTCAGGATACGCAGTGACCACTACTGACCAGGTAACAGAATCAAAAGCCGTTGCCCCAAACACCTCTGCAATAAAAGCAGAAATAATAGCTTTAACTTGAGCAACAGAATTGGCCAAAATTAAGATGATTAACATTTGGGCAGACTCCATATGCCTTTGGAGTAGTCCATGGTCATGGGGCTCTATGGAAAGAAAGAGGACTTTTATCCACCCAAGGAAAATATACCAAACTCAAGCTGTTAGAGACAGTACAATTGCCTAAAAAGGTGGCTATCATGCATTGTAAATCCCATCAAAAAGGAATTACTACCCAGGAATTGGGTAATGATATGGCAGATTGCAAGGCTAAAAGAGTGGCTGAGGAAGGCAATTTAGAGGTGCTATCTTTGGTCCCAGATGGTAAAATACAAATTGATTTTGAACCCAAATACTCCAAGGAGGATAGAAAGCTAATTGGTGATTTAGAAGGAAAAATGGAAGAAAGTGGGTGGGCAAAGACTCCACAAGATGATAATACCTTCTGCACTTTTGTGGGCAGTAGTTATGGCAGAACACAGGAAATCCCACTGGGGGGTAGAGGCCGCATACAAATACTTGAGCAATATTACGATAGCCTGAAATTTGTATACCACCATTAAGCAAGTAACAAAACAGTGCCAGATTTGTTTACGTAATAATCCCAAGACCAGCCCTCAGGTTCAGTTCAGTCAAATAGGGAGAGGAAATTATCCAGGATAACAGTGGCAAAGTGATTTCCTCAGAGCTCCCAAGAAGAACGCGTTTTCGATACATGTTGCTCATGACAGATACCTTTTCAGGGTGGCAAGCAGCATTCCCTTGCTGAACCAATAAAGCCAGAGAAGTAACCAAGAAAATGTTACAAGAGATTATACCAAGATTTGGGGTTCCAGCAGTGATCTCTTCAGATAGAGGACCACATTTTGTTGCAGCAGTTGTTTAGCAAGTTAGTAAACTCTTAGGAATAGATTGGCAGTTACATACCCCGTATAATTCACAAGCAAGTGGCCAAGGGGAAAAGAAACATCTTATTAAGTTACAAATTGCAAAACTGGGACAAGAGGCTAATCTGCCCTGGCCCCAATCTCTACCTCTGGCTTTATTGAGAATTAGGGCCAGACCTAAAGTGAAGACCGGCCTGAGTCCTTCTGAGATATTAGATGGAAGACCATATATTGTTCAAGCTGGAACCTCAGCACAAGTAGGGGAGGAGGTCCCCTACAACTATGTAATGAGTATGCAAAAACAAATATGAGAAAGATTAGTCCTGGGGACTAGGGCTTGAGGTCTTGATGGACCTGTGCATAATATTAACCCTGGAGATTAGGTGTACGTCAGGTCTCTTGCAGATTTACCTTGGGAACCCAAGTGGTGAGGTCTATTTCAGGTGTTGCTGAGTTCTCATACAGCCATCAAGATCAAAGAATGAGCATCGTGGATACACCACACCAGAATAAAGAAAGCCCCCACACCACGATGGAAAGCAATGCCTACTGTACCTCTGCAGCGCCAAATTCAATGAAACAACTGTTAATGGTGTGTTTACTAACAGGATTTCGCATAGTGGAAATACAGCCGTGGAACCAAAATCTATATTTGAGACTGAGAGAAGATGTGACCAGAGTTCTGAATAAGAGTGCTTGCTGGATCTGCACTCAGTTGCCTAGTTCAGGAGAGAAGCCAGGCATGCCTTAAATTGGCCTGCTTATCCCTTTTGAAACCAACTGGAATGAATTATGGACAATCCCAGTCTATACAGGAAAGAACCACACAAATTTACAGGTAATCAGGATAATATGTCAATAGGATATTATCTGTATTGTAGTTGGACAATGCAACTTCACCTCCAGAAACCTATGACAAGCTCCTGGAATGTTCCCAAAGGGAAAGGATGGTACTGGTTACGCGGAGAAAACGCCTATAAGCCTTTGCCTCCTAAATGGAAGGCAGTGTGCACACTGGGTGCAATAGATCCCAATTTTACAGTTATTGACATCCATCCCTCTGGAACCTGGATTCAGAGTTTTATTCAAAGGAACAAATGAGGATATAATCCCATAGCTGAAAGAAATTCTGGGTTCCAGAGTTTGTTAGATGGCTCATCCCATCTTTAAGGGTTAGCAAATTAGAAAAGTCAATTGTGAATAACTCTGCTGCAATAGAAGAAGTGGAAAATGGAACTACTGATGTTATTTTAGCGTTACAAGACGAAGTAACTAGCCTACGAAGAGTGGTACTCCAAAATCGAGTGGCATTAGATGCACTGCTATCATCCAGGGGAGGAATTTGTCCTGTAATCAATGAGAGTTGCTGTTCTTATGTAGATCAAAGTGGCAGGATAGAAACTGATTTAAAAGAAATCTGGAAACAAACTAGAATATTTCATGAGGTGGCCAAGCATGACACCTCTTTGGGATTTGAGGAGATACGGAAAAAACTAACCTCGTGGTTACCAAATCTCTGCTGCTTGAGGCAGCTGGCCGCAGGAATCTTAATCCTAATTGATTTAACCCCAATTACTTGTGGCATGATACAATGTTCTTTTTGGTGTTGTAAAAGGTCTGTAATTGCTTATGAGGACTGGAAAAGATGTAAGGTCTGACAGCAAGTTGGAAGTGGTAAATATTTTATATAGCAAAAGAATTTGCAAAGGTAAAAGGGGGGATTTGATATAAGGAAAGCAAGTGCCTGGAAAGCATCGCGTTAAAAGACTTAATTTAACTCGGTCCAAGATGGAGAATAAAGTTTGTGTTGTAAGTCTGTGGTGTGATAACAGAATTCAGTAGTCTTACTAACAAGAGTGAATCATTTCTTTTCGTCCTTCTTGTGAGTGAGTTCTTTCTTACCATCCTTCTTATTTATCAGTTGGTTTGGAGACACTGACTCACGAACATCTGCCAGCTTGGGGTACTCCTCGTCTGTCCATCCTGTCCTGTGTGCAATCAATTTTGTACCAAGATCACACTGCTCTAAATCTTTGCCAGCTCTCAGAAACCTGCAGGTACGGCTGGGTTCAGCTCATTGGGATTACTGGAGCCAAAGGTGAAAAGGGCACCCTGAGGAAGACTGCTTACTTCATCTTGAAGACCTCCGCCCACGACCATGGGAGGTCAGCGTGCAAGCGCCAAAAGAGAGGAGACTTATGCTAATGAGTATCTAAACTATAATATCCCCACCACTCTCTCGGGAACCTCATGAATATGTATGTTTGTGTGTAATAAATACCTGCTCGCTTAAGCTCACGGCGTGCAAATTCGGAGGAGTGATCCCCTTGCAGCCGGCGCTGTAATAAACATTCCTGCTTTATAACTCCCCTGGAGCTGTGGAGTCTGATTCCGGGCTTCAGGAGGTCCGGTCTGAGCCTGACCCCGCTCCTCCGGACCCACTCTAAACCCGGTCCTGGTCCAACTCCTCTGAACCCGTTTTAGGCCCGGTCCTGCACTCTTAAGCCCGCTCCCGCCCTCCTGGACCCGCTTTAAGCCCGGTCCCGGTCCCGCTGCCCGGGACCCGGTTGGAGCGCGCTCCCTCCCCCGCTCCCGCCGGTACCGAGGGTGCCGCAGGACGCGGTGAAGCCGAAGCGCCATTTGTTATCGCGGGGCCGGAAGGGATCGTCGGGGCCCGGCGCGGGGCCGGGCGCGGGCCGCAGCGCCGTGAAGGCGAAGTGCGCCAGGTAACCCCAGAAGAGCGCCTGCCCCGCGCAGAAGAGCCCGACCGTGCGGAAGAACCGATCCCGGTCGTGCCGGAACAGAACCACGTCCCGCGCCGGGGCCGCCTCCAGCGCCAACGCCGCGGCCGCCCGGGCCATGGGCGCCGCCATCTTCACCCCCGGCCCCTTCCGGGGCCCTCTGAGCTCATCGGGTGTAGGGAGGGATGGATAGCAAACGCTGCCGCTCATCCCACTGCTCTCAAAATCGGTGTATTCCGGTTTGGCAAGGGAATCGAATTGTCTCCAGTGCTGAAGTTCCGTGACCCATTTTTTTTTTTTCTCTATGGTAAGATAAACCCTAGGGATTAACCGTGTAGGCTTGATGCACAGCTACCTGAGAGGAAAACTAAGCACCTTTCCGAGAAACATCTTCATGTCTCCTTTCATCCATCACATGTTACCTGAAAATAAGGCATGGCCATCTACATTAGAAATACCACAAAATTTTGAAGTTGGGTGGGTTTCTTTCTCTTCAGCTTTCACAGATTTCTCCCATCCACTTGTGAAAGCAGTTAACAGTGTGTATAACTTTAGCTCTGGTACTTAACCTTCAGCTTGCATAATGCTTAAGAATCTGAGTCCAGCCCATCACATGGCATCAGGAGGTATGACAGCTTTTGGGGTGCTGCTGCATCGGTCCTATTTTGGGTCTGATCTGAAAACAACCTGAGGAGACCCCCACCTCTGACTGGAGAAAATAAGTAGAAAAGCAAAAAGGGAGGAGATTTAACGGTGTTGGAAGTTCAAGTGTGCCTTATTAAATAGCTAAGGCATTACACTGCCAGCTGTGTGCAAATGTCTAATAATCAAATAATCCTCATTTAAAGAGCAGTCTGAGGGGTTGAGTATGGGAGAAAGGCATTGCATAGGCAACACTGGAGTCTCACACAGATGCCCTATTACACTGCTTTACGTTTACTGGCTTCCTCGTGGTGCTGAAGCAGTGGGAAAGAGAGGTGAGAAGAGGACGAGAATGTGATTCAGGCATAGTAGATACCACAGAGAGCAGCCCAATGATACCTTCTGGGTTGGTAAGATGCACTGGGAATGTGGGAGAGATGGAGTGTGTAAGAGGTGACACAACAGCTGAAGTAAGGTGTGAGGTCGTGGAGGACATTTCCCATTGAAATGGGAATGTGAAATGAGGTGCAGTGGGTGATGGAAAGCCAGCAGGGAAGTCTGCATGTCTGTACATGATGTCAGCTGGGGAAGTTGATTATTTTTGTCAGAATATAGTAGAAAAACACAGGGGAAAGGCAGTGTCACAGAGGATGAAATGAGTGAGACTGCAACAAGGGATTCTGTCAGTGTCGTGAAGAGGTAAGGGAAGACTTGGGTTTCAACAGAGATGTTTAAGTGACAGTAACGCTGTCCTGTAACCTCCTGAAAAGGAGGAGTGACACATGAAGGAGAGCAGATCACAGGAGAACCTGTCCTTAAAATCTCAGTTTCTAGCTCACAAGAGAATATACCAGGAGACCTTAATGTTCAATAGCGATCTAGTTAAGATGATAATGGGACTAAGGATGTTCATAGCTCAGAGTTGCTCACTGGGAGGGCTGCTATAAATTACAGCTTTTGAGGTTTTGTCGGGGAGTGTTGCTTCATTTCTTGAAATTATGGGCTAAATTCATCACCGTTTTAACAGGGCACTAAATTATTTGCACTTACAGGCAGCTTCACCACAATAAACTATAATCCTTCATGCCCTAGAACATGCCCTTCCAAGGATAAGTGGCTGAAGGCTGAATGGTTGTCAGACCTGGCTGTGACAGTACTTGCATGGCAGGAGAGGTAATGTTTTCCAGGGGGAGTGAGAGTAGAGTTAGCAGGCCATGTCAACAAACTATTGTCACTTAGAAGGCAGAATTCCCATGGAATAGTGCTTTGGTTCCTGGCAGAGCACTGCAGGAACAGGACATCAGGACTGTTTGTTGCGCTAAGTATTGTTAGCAATCTTGGGGCAGAGACCTGATGGAACTGGTGCCACACCAAAAAGGTTATTTTATTGAGGGTACACCATATATCAGTGTATTTTAAGTGAAGTTTCTCTCAAATGTCCAGTGTGCAGGAAATAAAAAGGTTTTGTTTGGTTTGTGTGAAATGCCTGAGAATTTAAATGAAAACCAAACTGGAAGCCTCTGCTGTGTGAAAATCCCACTTTTGGCCAGTCTCATGGAGATACTGCAAATTGCAGAGTTGTTAAAGGACAGTCTAAAGTGTTGCCTGCAACTGTGAAATATATTTTGGACATCTGTTCCTTGCAGGAGAGGCATGGGCCTGTGTCTACCAGAGCAGGCTTCTTTCTGCAATCAAATATGGGAGAACTCCTGTCCCCTCATTAATTCTTCTACATGCAAAGCAACACACTCTGTCTGCTGGTCCTCTTTACATATTTTGGGCAGCAGTTCCTCTAGAAGCTGCTGATTCGTGCAGCTTTATGTGGATACGTTTGGATTATCTCACAAGATAGAAGATACTCTGAAGGTGGTTGGCTTCACCTGGGCTTGTCATTAACACTAGTCAAGTGCAGACATTAATCAAAGGTTCATTTCAGCCAGGTGTATAGTCAAGCAAAATTACAAAGCTGGAAACTGAGAATGACCTTGAGTCATTTAAACTTAAATTGTAATTCCAGGGCAAATTTAACAACAGGTTTTTCCTTAGCTGCCCTGTCATCTTTTACCTTGAGTTTTTAAGATGTCTCATCCATTAAAAGATGAATCTAATTTGCACTTATACTGTGGCTTGTTGTGTTCCCTTCCAGCACAAGGGAAGTGTCTCAGATGTCACCAGCTGTGGTTTTGTTTGAAGTTCAAAGTCATTCCTGCACTCCTGACCATTCTTTCCATTGCACCTTCTAAGCAACCTGTCCTGTCACGTGTTGACCAGTTCTTCCTTCCAGGCAGCAATTCATGAGGGATTTTAGAAGCCCTTGTATTGTGTTTGTGTGGTAAGGTTTTGGTTAGGAGAAGGGACCGCAGGGCTGGCTTCTGTGACGAGCTGCTAGAAACTTTTCCATATCCAATAGCTGAGCCAGTGACAGTGTTAGCACCTCTGAAATAAGACATTTAAGAAGGAGAAAATGTTACTGTGCAGGAGCAACTGCAGCTGGAAGAGAGGAGTGAGAATATGTGAAAGCAACAGCCCTGCAGGTACCAAGGTCAATGCAGAAGGAGGGCTGGAGGTGCTCCAGGCACCAGAATAGTTATTCCCCTGCAGCACATGGTGCAGACTGTGGCAAGGCAGGCTGTGCCCCTACAGCACATGGAGGTCCACAGTGGAGCAGATCTTCACCTGCAGCCAGGGTAGGACCCCAAACCAGAGCAGGGGGATACCCAAAGGAGGCTGTGACCCCATGGAAAGCCTGTGCTCCTGGCAGGACCCATGGGCTGATGGAGAGAGGAGCCCACACTAGAGCAAGTTTGCTGCAGGACTGGTAGCCCCATGGGGGACCCATGCTGGAGCAGTTGAAGAACATGAGGAGTCCTCCTCTGAGGAGTAAGGAGTGGCAGAGTGTCGTGGTTTAGGCCGTAAATCAGCCACGCAGTTTGCTACATGGAGAATCGAAAGAATGCAACTCCCACAGGTT
>JAOEHY010004281.1:0-20247 GCA_025447955.1 Psilopsiagon aurifrons | reverse complement strand
GGGAAAGGGAAAGGGAAAGGGAAAGGGAAAGGGAAAGGGAAAGGGAAAGGGAAAGGGAAAGGGAAAGGGAAAGGGAAGGCGAGGCAAGACAAAGCAAGGCAAGGCAAAGCAAGGCAAGGCAAGGAAAAGAAGCTGGAGGGTGATGGGTTGAGGGAGAAGGATGTCAAGGTAGAAAGGGAGCAGGAAAGGGATTGGGGGGAGGGAGAGGGAAAGGAAAAAGCCAGACTAAAATTTAAAATAGTAACAACTTGGTGAGAAATATACATAGAACACAATCAATTGCAGATAAAGTTATAGATCTACATTCTCTATGCTCTGTCTTCATGTACTTTTTTTACAGGTTGTGCAGTCTCATGTTAGTTTTATCTTCCTTCTGTATGTTCAGTAATTCCTTCTATTAGATGTTGCTTTTAGGCAGGTCTTAAGCCCTTTGCAGCAATAATCATTGCACATGAGCACAGTATGTAATTGAAGGAAGATTTGATTCTCAGAAAGAACCTGAGATGACACTTTCTTTCAACAAATAACCATGAAGTGTTATTTACACTAGTGAGTTCCTGCACCATTTCACTAGGTTGATCATTTCCTGTAAGATGCTGCTTCCTTATCTGTCCATGTCCTTACTACTGCAGTTGTCAGATCTTTGACCATTTATTTCTCATTCTAGATATATATGTGCCAGACTTGCATTCCTAAGCTGAAATTCACATCTTTGGTGGTTTTGTTTTTCACAGTACAGAAGAAACTATTTTTACTGTCAAGTGTCCAGACTGTCTTATTCATCTGTGGAGGGTTGACCCTTTTTTTACGCCAGTTGCCCAGCAAAGCTGCTCTATCACTCACTTCATCAAATGGACAGGGCACAGAGATAATAAAAGGCTTTTGGGTTAAGATAAGGACAGGGAGAGATCACTCACGAATTACCATCATGGACAAAACACACTCAACTTGGGGAAAGTAGTTTAATTTATGACGAATCAAATCAGAGTAGGATAATGAGAAATAAAACAAAATCTTAAAAACACCTGCCCAGTGGTGCAGGAGGACAGGGAATGGGGGTGGGAAGGTGTCAGCTCCTCACACGTTATCTCTGCCACTCCTTCCTCCCCATGGGAGGACTCCTCACACTCTTTCCCTGATCCAGTGTGGGTCCCTTCCACGAGGTGCATCCTTCAGGAACAGATTGCTCCAGCATGGGTCCCTCCATGGGTGCAATCCTTCAGAAACAGATTGCTCCAATGTGGGTGCCTTCCATGGGGTTCATACTTCAGGAACAGACTGCTCCAATGCAAATCCCCTGCGTGGTCACCAGTCTCGCAGCAAACCTGCTTCAATGTGTGCTTCTCCCTCCATGGGTTCAGAGGTCCTGCTAGGAGCCTGCTCCAGCCCAGGCTTCACACAGGGTCACAGCCTACTTTGGGCATCCCCCTGCTCTGGCGTGGAGTCCTCCATGGGCTGCAGGTGAGTATCTGCTCCAGCATGGATTTCCACGGGGTATAGGGGGACAGCCTGCTTCACCATGGTCTACGCAACAGGGAATCTCTGCTCAGGCACCTGGAGCATGTCCTCTTCCTTCCTCTTTGCAGACCATGGTGCCTGCAGAGCTGCTGGTCTCACATTTTCCCACTCCTCTCTTCAGCTGCAATTCCTCCTGCTCAGTAGCGTTTTCTTCTTAAGCATGTTATCCCAGAGATGTTACCATCACCACTAATGGGTTTGGACTTGGCCAGCAATGGGTCTGTTTTGTAGCCAGCTGCCATTAGCCCTGTTGGACATAGCAGAAGCTTCTAGCAGATTCTCACAGAAGCCACCCCTGTTGCCTCCCCACCACCAAAACCTTGCCATGCAAATCCAATACATCACCTGATATTTTCAGCTGTTAGTCTGTGTCACCAGTGTCTTTATGTGCCCCCATGTGACCCTGAACCAGACAAATTGCTATATTTTGTTGTGGCTAACAAGCACCATGGTTTCTATCAGCAGCTCTATACAATTAACTTAGTGCAGCCCATTTTCCTACAGAATTCTGGAACTATAGAATCTCTTCTCCCACTTCTCCACAGCATGTACAGAGTAGTCCTTTACAACAAGATGACTCCATACAGCACAATTATTATAACTGTGCCACTTTGTATGTTTTGCATGCAGCAAAAGGGGACAGAGGAAATCTATGCAAGCCAGATAAAAGTAGGATGTTAAGAATTGTACTCCCCAATTATCAGAGTATAAATAATAAGCCAAAAAGTCAGATGTTATGATGTAATTTCTTCCAATATATTTTAGAAGAGCAACCTATTGGGAAGAAGTGCAAACCTCAAAGTCTCTCTTATTTTCTCTCTTTGCTCTCTTTACCTTCTTGTAACACGCTTACCTCTATTCTGCCACTTTTACACTGGTACAGACACATTCTGGATCTATTTTCTACATCCCATTTGAATTCAGGAATAATAACACCTTAATTACTTTGTGCATGTTGTTGTTCATCTCCACTGGACTTAAAAAAAAAAAAAGAAAGACAGAGCATACTTGCTGCTTCCTGGAAAGCATGAGCCTTCATCCTCATGATTATTTGCATAGACACCTTAGAGTCACACTGTGAACATCTCAGCAACGGCAATAGAAGAGATTATTATGGTAGATGTGATAGACTACTTCCTATAAGATTTCTCAGTTAATTTTATATAGAGCCTATATGTGTATTTATATGCAAAATTCAGTACTATTCTTCTATTTAAAGCACAGTATCGTATGTATACATCATGGAAAACAAAAATCAATGCCCATTTATTAGTGGAAACAATCCATCAATACATATGGTTTGTATGTTACTGAATGCTCTGCAAGTCATATTTGGCTCCTCTCTATCTAAATCAGCTAAGGTAATTTAGTAAATCTGAACAGCTTAGGTAAATCTAAATTCAAATTCAATTTCTAAGTGAGCTTTTTGGCTGAGTCATATTTTCTCAGTTGTCCGGTGTCTTGGCACAAAACATTAGCTTGGTACTTCCCATGTATTCTCTGTTGAAAACAACAGGAATATTCACAGAGGAGAGTCTTGTTTATTTGTAAGGCTGGTCAATGGTCACCCCACAGAAGAACTGTTTTTTTGTCCTGTACTGGTGTGAGCTGGGTTCTATCACACCATTTCTTTTAGGAAGTCTCTTCAGTCATACACATTATACTTTCTTATTACCAGTGCTGCCAGATGAGCATTGCCATTACTGCTTTACCTTTCCAGATTTTCCTTCATCAGTAAGATCACTCATCTACCGATGAGATTGTCCTAGTTTCCTAGAGCTTTTGCTGTAACAAGGACATAAAAACCAGTCAAACAGTGAGGGAGCACAGAAGTATTTCTGATTTTTTTTCTTCTAGAGGTGCACATACTGTATAAGATTAGAAAGAACACAGATAAGGAACTTGACAGATTGTTCATTTCTGCTGATTTATAGTAAGATGAGTCAGTGATGGTGCCAATATGTTGTCATTTTGTTTAAATGATGGAAATAGAGGGAATTTGTTTCAGTATTTAAATCATTGCAAATCGAGTTAGCCTATGTAAAGACATTTTACAGAAAAGGTTTCATGGTTGTTATTGTCACTTGGGCATGACAAAACAGTGTAATGATTTCACGTTCAAGTTTTTATAGGCTTCCCTAAGGGTGTAGACAATATATTTAAAAGCCACAGCTAGTCTTGTGGACAAAACTTGCATGGCTCTTTATCCAAATTTGCCTCTTCCACACTGCAGAGGGAGTAACAGGAGTGGAAGCTAAAAGTTAAGTTGCAGTTACTCATTGCACTCTAATAACATTTCAGTTAATCAAATATTTACTAAACATTCTGGTCCTAAAACACTTTTATAAACAAGCTTTAGCAGGGGCAAGCAGCTCCAAGGAACTGAACAGCTCATCAATTCAAACTCTTTTAGCCCAAGCGCACAGCCTCTGAAACCAGTGGCAAACCTGCATGCTGGGCAGGTTTCTACCCACCTCAGCATGTCCAGTTCCTAAAATTCATACTGTGCCCTGGTGTACCAATACAGAGCACACATCTGCAACAGGTCTACCCTCCCCCTCTCTAGGAAGTCAGAAGAAAACTTCTGCATATATACGTATGCCAGCTCAAAATGCCTGGGTTTATGTGTTAGAAGTCCAATAATATGTAATGGTGTGAAAACAATGGCTGTATTAGTCACACACAGGGAGTCACAAATGAGTTAAATAGGATCTCTAACTCAACACCAGGTTTATTATCTTGAGCAGAGTACTGTGCTTACTTTGTCGTCTTGCCATAGCATGGGGACTAGGCTGATGTCTCGTAGATTTGCTAGCAGTCAGCTAGTTCAGTCGTACAGCAGGGACATGCACATAGTGTAGAAACTCCCTTGTAAAGAAACTGCAGATAATGTTTTACATGAAAAACAGACACAATTTTACATCCAAATCCTTCAGCTCAGCCAGACACATCATCTTACAGTGGCACATGACTACCTTTTGGATAGGAGAATGAACTGAGAATATTCAGTGTTAAACACATAAGTTACAAAAGACTAATAAATGACCATGAATTTTAGTTGCTTTAGCCATATCTCACACAGACTGTTCACGGGAAAAAAATCTCACGCTTATTTTCTGGTGAAATACAGTGTCTTAGAAAGCAGAAAAAAGAACAGCCCAATTCTGTAATGGTGACCAGAGATTTGAACTACTAAATAAATGAGTAGTGCCTAATAAATTATACTTATTGCATAGTCCACAAGCTTACCAGATAACAACAGTAATTACACAGGAGCACATCTAGCATATAAATTATACTTACAAATAATACATGTAACTGAAAACAAATAATTTTTGTAACATACCTTTCACCCTTTCTAAGACATTTTTCAGTCTTTGCCTATGTTTGAATATTTGTTCAAAACAAGTTCAGAGGAGGGCCACAAGGATGATCATGGGACTGGAGCACCTCCCATATGAAGAGAGGCTGAGAAAGTTGGGGCTGTTCAGCCTGAAGAAGAGAAGGCTGCATGGAGATCTCATAGAAGCCTATGAGAAGAGGGCCTATAATGATGCTGGGGAAAGACCCTTCACTAGGGACTGTAGCAATAGGACAAGGGGCAATGAGTTCAAACTTAAACAGGAGAAGCTAAGGTTAGATATAAGGAAGAAGTTCTTTACTGTGAGGGTAGTGAGGCACTGGAACAGGTTGCCCAAAGAAGTGGTAAATACTCCATCCCTGGAAGTGTTCAAGGCCAGGTTGGACAGAGTGTGGGACATCCCGGGCCATGGTAGGGTTTTGGAACTAGATCTGGAAGTTCTTTCCAACCCTAAATATTCTATGATTCTGTGATAATATGATGGTCAGTATGACCTATGAAATTAAGTGGGACATAGTCTGATGGAAAGGCATTTTCTTCCAAATTTTGTCATTATTATTACCAGAGGTTGACACTGTTTCTGGTATCATGAGAAGAAATGCCCAGGTTCTAAGTAGGAACAGAAAATGTGCTGCCACCTGAGAGATGCCCTACATCATCTCTGGTTTGCTGATGGGGAGGAGCAGCAAAGAATATAAACTCAGTGCTTTTTCTGCAAAGAAATAGAACACCAGAGTCCTTGGGTTCAATCTCACCATTGTTACAGGAAAAAAAAAGCCTGAGTGATTTATAAGAAATTACATTTAAGTCAAATCTTTTAAACTACCCACTACTTAATTTTAGATATGTACAATACGGAAGCATATTGTTCATAAAATGCACAGTTTGCATTTTAATACCCAATAGCCACAGTAATGCATTAAAACATGCACATTCAAGCTGTAACTTTCTCCAGATTTAAAAGCACTTCTCACCTTAGTTCATTCTTGTATCATACTGTTCATTCAAACCTCCTTCCTACAGCAGCATAGAAAGCAGTCTGGCACAGAAAATGTGGAAATTACTGACCATACAGTCTGATAATCCAAACTCAAGGAAAGCATGTATCATCCACTGTTAAGAGGAATTGTCCTCCATTTTCATCTCAAAATCTCTGTGTATAATTACATAAGACTGGCCTTTGAAGATAGAGCACCTTTAATGCTACCTAAAAATTGGTTAACCGAAAATCCTTTCATTGCCTCATCACACACCCATCTGTGACATTTGCTGAGGTGTACAGACCCTCCTATGCTAGGTGAAAAAATTCTTTTCTTTCTTTGCTGAAAGTCATAACACAGTCTATAGCTTTCTAAAGTACTTCAACCCTCGAATGATTTAGACTTCAGTAATGCTAAAAGGAAAGATCACAGGTTTCTTATTGGGGAAAGCTTGTCAGAATTGTTGAAGAACACTTCTGCTCAGCACATCTGGACACTCAGTAATATTCCCAGACTACCAACAAAGTTAATGAATGGTATGTTTTCTCATTGAATTACAGTTGTATACCATTATTATTCAAACTAGGCCTCAGAATGTGTGCTTTCTTAATCCAAAGTGTCTGTTTAAGTCTGAACAGCAGAATTAAGCTTGAAGTTTGGCTACACAGAGCACAGATCTTGCTTACATAAAACAGTTTCCTTAGACACGTCAAGAGACCACACTCATGGCACGTCATGTAGACTAACCTGAATTGCAACTCAAAGGAGCAGCAAATACACACTTCACCTGGCGCAGTCAGCATTGGCTACTGTACATCAACTGGAGAGACTTTTCAAGTAGAGGGCCATCGCCTTATTCTTATACCTTTCAGTATTCACTCACCTGCCAATGGGGGCTGTGCCTTTAAACACATTTAATCATTCCTATCATTCCTGCCTGGCAGCACTAAAGAAAAGCCTCAGATGTTTTGCTGAGATCTTCTCAACAATGCTATAGGGATAGAATTCTGAATTGCGTGCAAACTACTGTTAAGCAAGAACACTTTCAGGAAGGGTCATCCTTTTATGGATGCTATGAGGGACATGAAGGGACTTCCTTCTGTGCTCTAGACTAATACAAACTTCATTCACTGCTTTGCCTTCTTTCAAATGAAAATGTTATTCTTTTAGTCATCTCCTCTCCTAAGTCCTCTGAACATATAGGTGGCCTGAAAGCAAAGCTGAATAAAGTGGTCCATGATAAATATTGAAAAGATAATACCTTGTAAAACTGTAGAAATTCATTTAAGTATTGGCATATAAATGTGTATTTTTCCATACAGCCCACTGTTTTCCAGCAGCTTCTCTACATAATTTTGAAATACTTGTCTTTTAACATGGCAGCTGTAAATAACTACAGCATACTACAGGGAGACTTTATACCTTAAATACATCACCGAATATTTATATGTTTGATTAACAATAGAGAAGTCTTACTACTGCCTGATGATTCATATTTAAATGCATTCCTTAGCAAAGCATATTTACAAAAGTATGGTTTCTTAAAGATAGTTCAGTGGAAAATGCAGCTTATATAATAAGAACATTAAATAGTAGAAAAAAAAAGTCATTTAAAATAATCCATTGTGTTATGAAATATGGTTTGCTTTAGTACGCAAAAGTCATATTCATTGAATGAAGTTTTAAATAGGCTACATTCTATTGTATTTTACCTTCAGGGACCCTGGGAGTTTATTCTTTCTAATGAGCTGTGTACTATTCACTTAGAAGCTTCATTTTTATTATTGTGTATAAGGCTTTTTTTTCTGCTTTAGCAAACAAATTCATTCTTTTCCTAGGCATTTTGTTAACTGCATGGGATTATATCTGAAATGCTCACAGTGTTTCTAATAGTTTGGAAAAGATATATAATGTTTTCAAGCAGACTATTTACATTAGTGATATCCTCCACTAGAATAGGATTGTCCCTTCTGGCTCCATTTTTTGTGGTTGTTGTTGCGATCCAAGCAGAGTTTATTTAGTGATACTAAAGAAAAAGAAAATCCCATTAACAATAATGAATCCTTGTTCAGGTAGGTTCCAATGAAAGAGAAAAAAAAAAGGGGGGGGTGGGGTGTGTGTGTGTGTGCAATTCATCTTGGGTATTTTTTTCTCTAATAGAAAGTATTTTCAAAGGTATAATTGCATTTATGCTGTCATTTAACCCTTGCAAGACACAGAATGAAACTAAGGTATCTTAAACAACTGTTCTATATTAAGCTTAGTTACAATTTACTGGATGGAAAAGAATTTGGTAAACTTCAGTAGCCTTTAAATCTCATCTGATCTCTACAGAACTATGTGTGGTGATATTTGTTAGGACACAAGATTACGGTGTTCTGAAAGATGGGGTTTATATTTGTTTGGAGCCACCTTCAAGGTTATCTTGTAATGGCAAAGTCCATTACAGTTTGGATATATGCAGTTCAGATACACACAGAGAAACACAGTATGCACACAGTTAAGATACAGACAAGCATCAAATCCTCTTCCACCACACAAAATCCTCAGATCATTATCTTTTGCTTATTCGTTGCTATAGAGTTCACCACAGACATGACTTTCATCATGACATTTTGGTCTCTTCTGCCACAAAAATTAAGACGAATCAAATAAATGCCTTCCTGCAGTCATCAGGCTCAGACAAACTGGAGGCAGCATTTAGCAGTTGGACTTGCTGATCTTAAAGGTCTTTTCCAACCTAATTGATTCTATGATTTTGCCCCATAGCACATATTGAAGCCTTGGACCTGCTTGCAGCATTGTGATTCATATACGTACATGGATTTGGAAGTCATCTAGAGAACATCATGGAAGAATACTCAGTCTGGGGGTACTAAATACAAAACCATCACCTGTTGCTTAAAAATTTCCTGGTCTACATGGCTTGAGGCTAGAACCCACATCATAATGATCACTATCTGCTTACTCTGAGTTTCCACTGGGGCTCTTATTCAGGCTCAGTATTCACAGTATCTCCATTCTCACATTAAAAAAAAAAAAAAGAGAGAGAAAAAAAAAAAGGAGAAAATTCTGAGTGACACTAATGCCTCACTGTTTGAAACTAATGAAGAGCAAATGCACAGTATTTTGGATGCTCTCAAACATTATTGTTAAATTCAAAATTAGGAACAGACTCTAATCTGTGGAAGCGTGAATTCCTCAGTATTGCTAAATGCTCATTGCTTTCTCCTGCTGTGTGCAGTGCCCTAAAACTGGTCATGCGCACAGACTGCTCTCAGGCTGGGGCTCCTCTTCAGCTACACAGCAGAGTAGGCAGGAAAAATCCCTCATATCTGGATAGCAGGAGACAAGAGTCCTCACTGCCCTCTCTTGCTCACATCCTATTGAAAGAAAAGTGAGAGCAATGCTCGCAAGGGTCCTGCTTAGGCTAGTAGCCTGGGCAGAAGCTCTGCCCTGGAGATGAGAGAGGGAAATGAAGCAGAGAGGCAGTTAGCTGGATGCCGCAGTGCAGAAGAAAGTCACAGCCAGGCATTAAAGACCATAACGAAATTCCTACCTTCCTGCTTCACATGTATTTGAAAAACAGTGAGTGGCTTCCTGGGACTGTTTCTTGGAATTTGAAGAGTAGTCACAGGATCTTAACTGCTCCTTTAGAGTAATGTTCCCACCCCACACTGTTGACATGCAAGTAATCCTCTCTTGAAGTATTTAAAGCCCTTGAACACTGATTTCTCCCACACGAGAGAAACAATTTTTGAGGCAGTCATGGCATAGGACTACAAACTAAAGAGTGACCTTTTTCTGTGTAAGTTCTTGTATATATGCAGATCCATCCAATGTCCTTTATGACTGAAGGCAGCTCTTCCTACTGTTATAGAGGTTTCTTTCTTCCCTTGTTCCTCCACAGCCCTACCACTCCAGTTCCTATTGGAGCTGTTTGACTTTCATCTTTTTCAAAATTATTGGGCAGCTATTTGTAAAGAGTTCTGAGGAAATCCAAAACTTTAGGAAATATCACCCTGTCCTTACTTTGCAAATTCAGCTAAATTGCTCCACCTGTGATAAGTTCAGACCAAATTTGTAAATCCAAAAATAATAAATCAAAATAAATAAGACTTTTCTTGCCTCTCCTCTCCTTTTTCTTTTCCTTCCCTTCCCCTTTCTGTTTCCTTCCCTTCCTTTTTTTTTTTTTTTTTGCCATTGTTTTCCCAATACAATGAGAAGTAATACGATATAAAATGCAAACTCTCATTTCCAAACCCATAAGATAACCATGTACCTTCTGCTGTTGCTGCTGTTCCTGCTGCCAGCACTGTCAGTAGCTCCAGTGCTTCTATAGCAACAACTGCTTCCTACTGTGCAATACTTGCAAGCAATTTAGGTGCATAAGCCAGAAATATTTTAGTGAGGACTGAATGTTATACACTTGAAATACAGCCTTTGTCAGTAAAATCTAGAGACCTCCTCAAATTATAATTCACCTGTACCTTTCCCAGCCCATTTGCCACACTTTGCTGGGCAATATCAGTTTACAAGGAAATTTTAGGAGCAAAAAAACTCACCACCATAACACCAAATATCAGCAGACCAAATACACAGAAATTGAGCATCATCCCAGGTAGTTACTGACAGATAAGCAGAGGTATCAAAGCAGAGTGACCATTTGAAGCAAACAAAAAGCAGCTGGAACATTTCTAATTTGTTCAGGAATCTGCCTTTTTCCTTGGATCATGCAGAGGGCATGTTTTATCACTTTGGAATCCTCAAGCTGCCGGAACAATAGTCTAAATCCCAAAACTCTCTTGGCAGATGTTTGGCTCTTGTCTGTCATCTAGAAAAGAAGTCTAGGCAGGTATAGACAGAAACATACTAGAACAGACCTTTTCCCACTGTTAAAGATTACCTCAAATCATGAGAGAAACATGGGGCATAACAGGGTAACATAGGTCCATTATGCATTTGGACACAGTAGCATGAATCATTTATTTAGTCAAACCTGGGTTTTCCAGCACTATAACACATCAAGAAAAGAGTGCATTTTATTGGAGCATAAAGTTGAATCAAATAGTAATATTTATTGGGCTTGGACCACATCACACACACAGACATTTAAGTCTAGCAGTTCTGCTTACTTTGCAAGGCTCTGCAAACTCCTGTAAATTGTAGCTTCCCCTACAAAGATCAATAAATGTGAAGATTTCACACAGCACTTCCAGAGCTACCAGCTGCTGCAGTATTCAGTTGGGATGTCACCAAATGCTGCTAACAGGGAAGCAATTTAAAGCAACAAATACAGAAAATTACTGAAATACAGTTCATAGCATGAAAAGGACCCTATTCCTGATGTCCTCAGATTTGTTTTGTGCTCGGGTTTACCCCCACACTGTATGTAATCACTGCCAACAGCACTCATACACTTGTATACATTTACTGGTCCAGCACAGTATTCACTCTCCAAGTTTTGCTCGTGTTCCTGGATTCCTACCCACATGGATAAAATTACTGCAAAAGTGCACACAATAGAAAAACCTTCTAATTGAAAATTGGAATTCCTCTATCACTCTTGAAAAAAGGCTGAAAAATCAGATAAATATTTTAAACAGTGTGAAAGTGGCATCTTCCTGTTTATTTATCTTTAGACAAATTTCACGCCACTTCTCAATGTAGCAGTCTATTAAAAACCACATATCTGCTTTTTCTGATAGAGAGGCAGCGTCAGCCTCAAACACTCAATCCCTCACGTGCAATGACAGGAGAAAAGGGCCAAATTTCCCCTCTGGCCAATAGAGGGCAGCTTGCGTCCTCCAAAAAGGATCCAGTCAGGGTAAGTGTACCCATTTGGCAAGGCATCTGAGGAAATTCCTTTTATGAGCAGTTCAGATTTTAGCATCCCCAGTCATTGTCCTGAATCACTTCGCAAGAGAGAAGACACAGCCGACTCACCACGGCCTAGACCATACGCCTAACAAAAAGGAATTATGCATTCCCATTGCAAGAAGATTACCAAAGCACAGACTGGCTCACCAAGCAAAAGACAGAGACCTGGCTGTCATAAGCCTGTAAGCAGTCTTTGTTACAGTATATGGACTTTCTTGCTGTGACTAAACCTGGGCTTAGCTCTGGAAAACTGAGTAAAATCAGAGATTTCCTATATAACCTGTATCAAGTTCAAAAGTGAATGAAACACTTATCTGCCTCAGAGGTACCATAGGGACAAAACTTAAAGATTCTTATATCAACCTACAGATCATATTGGCAAGTTGTGCAGAGCATCCAGGCAAAGTGGGGAAGCAGATTTTGTTAACCCAGACATTAAGCATGATAGGGTTTTAACTGAGGCATACTTTTGACAGAAGTTATAAATGCTGTAGACAACTGACAACAAATGAAAGAAAGGGCAACCCAAACTGTCTGCAACCATCAGTCTTCTGGGAAAATCTAATGAAAAGGGTTGTTAACTAGACCTATCTGCCTTGGCATTGTTAACCCTTTTTCACCCAGATCACTTTGCAAAGTGATTAAATACTGTAGACCCCAACTTTTGTTGGAGTCACTTGTCACCATGTGTGAGGAGACCACAGCTTATTAGCTGAAAGGCCCACCTGTATTAAAGTTTGAGGGTTTAGTTCAGCTCTCAGTTTTCACCTTCTGTCCTGACACAGCTGAGTGTCTGCTTAAAATTTGTTTTCCAACACAGCACTTCTAGGCTTTTCCTCGCACTGCTGCTCACAGTCCTTGAGTTCTCATCCTCACTTCTCTTTCTTGTTTAGAAGCCTCTACTAGCTAAATGCTCAGCTTCATCTGTCTTCCCACCCTAAAACTGAAGGAAAATATGAAATGTGCTTCCTTCCTCTGGGGGACTTATTGCTGCATTGTGTCCTGCTAAATCATTCATGTCAGGAACTATTTATCTGTGTGCCTGAGAAAAGCGTTTCTCTAGATCAAATGCTATGTCTTTTTCGACTTGTATCCTCTAAACAGACATGAAAGCAGATAGATGTGATCTTATCCCCCCAGTTTATTCTGTTAACTTTCTCCCTCACCTGTTCCCAAGTATGAAGTAAAACATTGTTGTACTCCACCAATAAATTCAGCCATCATACTGATCATGGTTAGACCATTTCTGACAAACATCTCTCAATCCTTTTTTCTTTTTTTCTTTTTTTCCTTTTTTGGTCAAATGCCCTTCTCTGACTTCTTGACTCTCAGGTAACATTTTTCTTCAAGGGAAAAATAAACATTTATGTCATGTCTCAGTACTATTCTTTGTGTGTATGTACACACACTAAAGCCTAGTTTAAAAAGAGAATACACAGCATTGCCATTTTGAATAGCGATTTGAAGACATAAAATCTCCCCAGACTATTCCGAACTACATGCAGAATACCAACATGATAGACAAAGGAAGAAATCTGGAAATGTCAAGAGAGCATACTTAATACATTTTGGAAAAAAAACATAATTACTTTAGTCTCTCACTGAATGATTTGGATCTGAATGTATTCCACATACTACTAGAGAAACACCAAGGAGATTCAAAAGGCTGTAACAAAGAATGGAAACAACAAGTGTCATGCTTCATAAAAGACCAGACATTTGATTCAAATAGAAATTATTATAGCATCAGCTAAGGCAATCCCAAATGTTCAAAAATCATAGAACCAGTTACAAAAGAATAATGATATTTCAACTAGTCATGGAAGTCTTTTTAATGATACTGCATTGTATTTCTTTTTAATTTGTGTGTGGCTTTTGTATCTTTAGGGTACACTCTGCTCACAAACATACTTCTCTGCAGACTGAAATGAAAACAAGAACAGCGTATTGAGGATGCAGTCACAGTTATACCTGTAGACTTGGAAAAACAGATGAAAAATGGGTAGAATAAAGTTGTTTATTTAATCACAGGATCCCATCAGCTGAAACTTTAATCAAAATATCAAAAAAAACTCTAGGAAGTAATGAGCACTTACTAGGCTTAGCTGGCTGTCTTATAAAGAATCTGGCAAATATGATACCATATGTGCAATTGTCTGCCTGAAGGAGGGATGGTTGCAGAGCTGGCCCATTGGTGGAGGCTTTGTCTCTAGGGAACAGCACCCTCCCAGCACCATACCAGTGCCAGTTCCAGGCAAACGCTGTAGCTTCAGCATGCATCATGCTTTCTAACTTAGGGAATGAGAAGCTGTCCCAGCATGGACACCGAAAACCACACACACACCACTCACTAGCTCATTTAATGCAGATAATAAAAATAGCATGATATTGCAGCCCCTCCAAACTTCTCATTTGAGAGAGAAAATTTGTTCTTTATCATTAGTCACCACAGTCTAAGGCTCATTATTGACCCTAATTCTGGTTTGAATTTGATCTTAGTAATAAACCAGAGTGCGTTTGAGCCCTCCTACTAACCCCTGTAGGGCAGTCAGCCAAAAAGAAAGCTAACATCCTCACCACAGTTTGATACTGTAATCCTGCCCAGCATTTTGCTTCACACCATTGCCACACATATAAGCAGAATAAAGTTGTGTGGACTGTACCCACACATATCTTATTCTGCACTAGGTGGAACTGCACTGAATCAGTTCAGTTGTTGAAAAGTTTCTGCTTTCCAATATTAATGGCAACCTTGTCACAGGCAAGCCTGAAATACCAAGTACGGTGAGGAACCGACATTAATGAATGAAGATATTTCATTCTGATTCTGTTCATTTCTTCCCCTGCTTCAGGTGTTGTCAGGTTTGACAACGCTGAATATGAAGAGGTCAGTGCTGACAGATGACAACAATGGACTAGAATGAAAAGAGAAATCTTCCACATATGAGTCCAGTAACATGTGTTTTGGCCCTGAGTGCAAGTGATTAGAACAAGGGAATAAATAAACCCCAATGTGAATGGCTGTTCCCATATCAGAGACTCTGCACAAATATGTTCAACACAAAGGAGAGAACCAAGCATCGTACACAGGTTCAAGACTGACTTTCTGTATTTCCTCAAGATCCTAATCATAAGGACTTTGCCAGATTGCTGATAAGTGAGTTAGTTTCTACTTTAAGATAGTCACAAAGCCAAAACTTAGGGAAATAATTACTCACTCTTGCTTTCAGATTACAAACAAAAATAAATTCCTCTAGGATTTGCTCATGACCAAGGATAACTTAAGGGTAGTTTGCTAATTACTGTAGAAATAAAATCAGACATATCACCTTTACACTGAAGCAGTGAAACAAGTATACTTGTTTCTGTATGGCCTTGGATGTTTTGCCACCAAACTTTTTGACAAAGTACATAAACATGAAAAGCTGAACAATCTGTCAATCTTAAACATATTCACAGTTAGTCGAGCTTGCACCAAAACTGAGAGGAGGTGATTTCAAGGATGTGCTTGATACCTACAATTTCTACCTAGTAATTATGCCATCAGTTTGGTCTTATCAGAAAGCAGCATCAAAATAATTAAGAAGAGGAAATGCTAGGACAGATAGAAGCATTAAAATCAAAAAAGGGAATAATGATGCTGTAGAGCCCCTAATTCTCTTTTTTTTTTCACTGAATACCCTTCCCTTATATAGCCCACTTTAAAATGAAGAAGTGGCAGCCTCTGTCTCCATGAGTATATGTGCAATTATAGATAACCAGCTTAAAGGTGTTTCAGTCCGCATTATGAAACTCATCAGCTGAGAGTTGTTTGTAAGACTCGCTCACAAAGAATTGTCCATTTATAATGTCAATGATTAGTATTCTTTGACCACAACAGGCTTGAACACTTGAGCTAGTAGCAGCACTCAACCTTTACCATGACTTAAAGAGCTCAATCTATGTAGCTTATCAAAAAGATTGAAAGGTGACTTGATTACAGCATGTAAGTACCTTCACAGGGAGAAAATACAAGGGCTCTCTAATCTAACAGAGGCATAACAAAAACTGGGAGCTGAAAACTGAAGTCAAGCAAATTAAGCACTTTCTTAACCATAAGGAAAGCGAACCACAGGAACAAGCTCCAAAGGAATCAAGAGATTCTTGAGCTCCTATGGGTCTCAAGAACAATATTGGGCGCCTTTCGGGAAGTTACACTTTAGCCAAAACCAGTGTGCTTCAGTTGAAACACAGGTTATTGTGCTCAGCTACAGGCTATCTGAGGGAAATTAATGAACTGATAGGCAATTGGTCAAACTCCAACATCTATTACTGTGAGAGAGGAAGTATTTTTAGACTATGCCAGATGATGCTGCTGCAAAACAAGCAGACTTTCAAGTGCACAAGATTTCCTTTAGGTCTGGCATAAACTGAAGTAGCAAATTACTAGGCTAAAATCAAGTTGAAAACAATTGCTCTAAGTTTGACTTTTGTTACTTGTTTTCACATTCTTGGTTAAAATGACAGGGGTAAAAGTGAGGGATACCAATGTAGAGCAGGGTTATTCCTCCTGTACCTTTTTAAAAGAGTGCTAGTGATAAGGGAATAGGCTAGAACCGGCTTTTTAACAACAAACATGAACAGAACAACTGCTGTCTCTTCTATTGCTGATCCTAGGTGCTTTGTTAGCTTTGTTAGAACTTGTAAGTGTCTAAGCCTATTCAGTCCTTTCTTTGTATTTTGAGAGTAAGGAAACATACTGAAAGCCTTCTGATGAGATCTACAGTGCTAGGCTCAACAGCTCTTTCCTACTGTTCAATTAGATCTTGTCATGGCAGAAGGAGGCCATATTTAAAGCAATATCAAAGGCTCCATTACCCACTATTAGTCTCCTGAACTGTTTAGTTGTCATCTCACACAAAACTTCATTGATTATAAACTAGTGGTCAGACAAATCCTCAGCAGGAGGTCAGTGAGCATTGTTCCATTATATCAGTGAAACTATGTTGATGTATGAGAGCTGAGAAAATCCAGAAGTTTTGCACTAGTCATTGTCAAACAGGATTTTCCCATGGTCCCATTTGCTAGGTTTTCACTTTCAAGGTTAAGCTATGTGCGTAGTATAGCAACAATAAGGAAAAAGTATTTCAGTCATTTTTGCTAGAATGTTAACAATAAATCTTACAACTGCCAAAGTAGATAAGCCACTTACAGGCAAATCAAACTTTCAAACTATCTTTATTTAAGTGGGGGAATTGAGACTAACTATGCTGTGGTAAATGCCAAAAAAAGGGACTACCTCACCTGCAGATTTCCAGCAGCAAAATTTCATTGACTTCAACACACCTATACCATCAGTGAGGTACTACATAGGCCTGCCTATGCTTTATTATGGTTTATAACCAGCCTGCTATTTAGCTTGGTATTTACTGATTGTCAGGTGAAGCAAATTCTTTGCTGATGCACCAGTGAGTTTGGTGTACTTGCCTAAAGGGGAGAACTAACTGATCTCTCTTAAGCTGTGTAACTTAAGTAACCCTCTCAGAGAAGTGTTCTTAAAGCTCCTTAAGTGAAGCATGAAGCTTTTTAGCCTGTCTTCTCTAAATAACCTTCTACAGAGCTCCACTGATAAATAACAAACAAAATTTGGTAAAGGCAATAAAATGGTCTAACATAGAATGACAGAAAAGAGTTATGAACTTGCACTGCTGACCATCATCACAGTACAGACAAACCTTCCCCTGTCCATCATGTATTCACATTTTTCTCTTTACTGTTATCTTATGCCTTAATTTATGGGCAGGAAAAAAATGCAACTTTAGTCTGTTTCTACAAATAAAAGGTTATCAGAAGTATAGCGAAATTCAGCTCCCCTTGATCCCAACACACACTGTCCAATTAATATCAGCAGTGCAATTAAAGCACATTTTATGAAGCGAAACCAATCCACAGCTGCTGTTCAGACAATAACCAGTTCAGCTACTGACAACACAGAATTGAATGGACCAGGATAACAATGTAATAGTAACCGGATAACAAGAAGTTACTGTGCAAGCAACTATGACTTACTGTAATAGCAGCTCGTAACAGTAGGTGCTTACAGACAGGGGCTTTCATTTAGCAAAGATGTTTAATTAGAACTTAAAACACTTGCTTAATAGACTGCTATAGCATAATGTTGCTGGGATGATTTATGAACAAGGCCTGTGCTAAATGTATTTTAACCAGTAAAAATAGGTAGGACAAAACTCCATCAGCCTGCAAAATTCTTCTGTGGTCCCTTCATAAGCTCTTTGTATGCAGACCAGAATGTCAGCTTCTGTGCTTCTGCTCTGCTGCTCACCCATCCTACTGAGGGGAGAGGGAGTGAGAGGCTGGGGTCACTCACTTGCTAGCTGGGATCCACACACCACAAGAAGGAAAAAAGTTCAAACACAAAAATCATGGGTATAGAAAAGGAAGATGGTGAGAATGACTGACAGAAGACACAAAGTGTCCAGTTCTTGCATTCACTAAATCCCATCCTACCTGAGGCAGAGAGGACCTGGCTCTACAGTAGTAGCTGAAAAACAGTACATTTCCTTTCAGATGACAGGAACAGAAGAGGTAAAACAAGCCTTTCAGTGATGCTAAAGACATTTCAGCTAGTGGATGGGGTTTTAAAATCCAAACTCAATATGTCATCAAAAGCCGAATGATTAGATTGTATCTAAACTGAGGAAAGTGAAGGGAATGTGACTAAAGAAGAAAGAAACTTGCAGAACTGAACAGAGGGGTCAGTTAACTGTGCACCTTGTAAAAGCATTTACACACACACACACACCCTTATTCCTGCAAAATGGAAAGTTAGAAACATGCACATCAACTACATAACTTTTTCTTTTCTTTTTTTTCTTAAAACATCTTAAAGCAAATCTTACTGTATGAATGGAAAGAATTTAAATCAATTCCTTAGCACATAAAGCTCTTGTGACTTTGCTGAGTAGCCAATACTGCATTCTCAAGTCTCCATCTGCCAGGCTCACTTGCTAGGGCAGATATGGTTTCCCTTGGCTCTGCACCACTCCTCAGGAAATACAAAAATTTGGGAACGGCACCAGTATGAATAATTTTAAAACAAACAAAAAAACAAACAAAAAACCTAATAAGCTAAGTATGAAAATATTATTCACTATTCACCAGCTCACAGGAGCTGTGTTGGATATTGTAACAGTCATGCTACAATTTCCCAAGTCTTCCAGTACTTTGGGACACACTATGTACAGCTCTGGGAAGTCATCTCCCTCCACACTCAAAGCAAGGTGGCAATTAGAGATGTACAGCACCATTCCTGATGTCATCCCTTTATTCCTCCTGGAACTTAAAGCCTCTAGGGCTCTGCAGTACAGTGATTTTAGAAAGAAAAATGAGCTGCAGACCTTTCTTTGGGACCATTCATAGCAGAGTTAAGAATAATTTCTGTAGCCTAAATCACATCTTTATTCTGGTACCCACTGTTCTCCAGAGAAAATTAGAAACTAGGTTACATAGAAGGAACTGTTTGCTGTTCTGTCTTATCTTCTCTAAAAATAATAAATGTGCTCACCTTCAACTTTGTATTACTTCCTGCACTTAAAAAATATTCCACATCTCATCACCATGTGTGAGAGAAAGTAAGAAAGTTTTGCTGAAGGCTTAGTTGTCCACTTTATTCACAGAGAAAATACTGACATTTTTAACTCTTAAAGTACCAAGGTCTAATCACAGACTTGCCTTGTTTTTATTAATCAGTGCTTCACCTCTTTGTACTTTAGTGCCCAGCCTATCTTGTTTTTATAACTATATGATCACTTCAGAAGATCCCTTGTGATAACAGAACCACAAAATAAAGTCTTCAGGAAGTAATAGAGTATTTGTAAACCAGCTGTGAGAGGCTTTATACTAAAGAGATGAGGGTGAACAATGGAAAAATTGATCCAAAATTTATGAATATAATATTCTCAAAAAATACATTTAGAAAAGAAAAAAAAAAGTAGAAATACACATCAATGAAGCTTATGTCCGGAATGAAATTTCTGCTGAAGATGACATAGAGTAGAGTGTTCACCTGTGTGTGAGAGCCCTTCTTTGAAATCCAACTAACTTAATGCAGGAATATATTTCTAGGTTTTGCAGCTGCCAAGCATGTGTCAAGCTGATAAAGATACAGACCTTGTATTTTATAAGCACTACACCTAAAGGTGTTGCATCTGGATAAAGAAATTATCAGACTATGGATCAAAGGGGAAATATACATAGGTACCAGTCAAGTATGGAAGCAGGAGCACAGTTTATCCCACTTTAAATCAGATATTGAAAAGAGACCAGGTTCTTATTTTTCCCCAGTGACTGTAAAGAAAGCCTTAGGTCACTAGTTCAAACACAGTATATACTACAGAAAGGTAAATGTAGGTGACATCTTCCTGATCTTTAGCTTCACAGTCTGTCTAGATGAATCTAACCAGATCATTAGAATCCAAGATGAGTCCTGCAGGTGTATTTTTTTTTTGG
>JAOEHY010004280.1:33951-50501 GCA_025447955.1 Psilopsiagon aurifrons | reverse complement strand
TTTCTCATCCTATCTTCATACGGGAGGTGCTCCAGTCCCATGATCATCCTCGTGGCCCTCCTCTGCACTTGTTCCAAAATTTTCATGTCCTTTTTATGTTGAGGACACCAGAACTGTATACAGTACTCCAAGTGAGTAATTCTGGATGCTCCTGCTGGGTTTTCCATAATTGCTTGATAACTAATGGTCACTTCTTAGACTATCTGAGCCAGTTTAATAGTGTGATATTTGTATTACAGCGTTAATTTGAAGGGATTTGCAGACACAAGAAAACTGCTGTCAAGAGGACATGAGAAGTTTTCTTTAAATGGTCACATTCATTTCTCCAGAACTGTATTGTAAGTCATCCTCTTTGAATTAGAAGCTCACATGAATCAGTAGCTCACAATGACATTGTGTCTTTTGTAAAAGTAACACTTCAAATGAAGCTGTATCAAAGTGCTATCGAATCATGAACACTTAGTATCTTCATAGACGGCTATCTGCTGTAATTACCTTGAGAGAATTAAAAAGCAGGCCCTGCGCCTACTCGGGGAATAGATTTTGTTTGAATAAATGTATCGTTTGACGAGTTTAGTTCAAATGTGACTCAAAAATATTTTTAAAAGAAAATATTGGGTTCAAATGTAGTTGTTTAGTACTGAAGCAAAAGTACTGGAAGTGCCAAGCCTCCAATGCTAAACCAAGTCCAAAAAAATCAATCACATCAATAATGTTGTGAACATACTGCAAATCAGTATTATTCAAAACAACATTAGGTGTCACAATAAACAGACACTTTAAAATCCTTTTGTTGTTTTCCTTGGCTATAATTTTAGCTGGCTCAGTATGAAGTACCTTGAGATTTTTAAGACCAGAAGGCTAACATTTGCTTGAAATCATATTATATACAAGTGCTATGTATAAATATTGCTTGCTCTTGCCTTTGACAGTGCTTTGCACTTCAAGTCAGGCTTCCTTTCCAGTTACTTAAATATTGTTTGAAAAGCTGAAATTTTGTTCAGCTAACAAAAGTCCAAGATACCTAATTTTCTGAAAGTCTTGCCAGGACCATAATTTATGTAAATAAGATTTTTCTCACATAAATAAACTCTAAGCTATTTTTTCCTCACAAAGAAACTATGTTAGTCTTGCTATTTTGTGACCAGAATCAAACCACTCTGTAAGTCTGTCCCTCACTCGTGTACCAACTGTTCCAGTGGAATTAATTCCCTTGGGTGCTTTTATCAGATCTGTTCACTTTGTTCCTGAACATAAAGTTCTGTTCAAAATAACAGAAACAGCAGAGGAGCTTTTCTTCTTCAGTTTTGCCGAAAGTGACTAGAAAATGTTTTGTTGCCACAGACATGTGAAGTTCTGTGGGCCCTACCAAATGAGACATCCATTCTAGTGTTGCCTGTGAGTTCCAAGAGACTGGGCTTTCATTCCAGGCTTATTAGCTTCTGGTAGGATCCAAGATGAACTTATTTCTCCTACAGCCAAGGTACAGTTCTGCCTCCTAAACACTTGTAATTTAAAGCTGGGCAGATGAAAGCAAGTCCCAAAATCTGAGAAAAGTGTTCACTGTTATACATCAATATATCAGTGTAGAGTTTCAAAAGTTACTTCAGTAAAATACAATGAAAGTTTCACAAATCATGGCTTAAAGAATCTCTCCATAAAGCAACATAAGGAAATACATGGAGTCATTAGTATGTGAAAGAGAAAAACTTTTCCTTGGAGACTACACAACTGGTAAAATACAAGCCAAATTTATGGCCAGTTAGGAGATAGCCACAAACCAGCAGTTTAGGTGTTGCTCAGGCATCATGACATGAACAAATGCTTTGGGATGTTCTGAGCATATCTACAGGAAAGGCCAGGTAGCCAACAAAGAATACCTGCTAACAGCAACTGGGAACCAGTCCTGGACAGTGCTTGGATGTCATGGCAACCTGAGCTCCTATGATGTCGCTAACTGCAGAAAATGACGTGGGAAAACACCTGCCCAAAATTTGCTGTCTAAGCGTTGACTCCTTGTTTCAAGAAGCTGTATGGAAAAAACCAAAATCACAGTGGGCTATAACCTACATAAGTAGGTCTGCTTCATGTTTTGTAGGTAAATATTGGGGGGGGGGGGAGGCTTGGAGATGGTGCTTGCAAAGACAGTGGGACAGCCTGGGGAGGAGTGTAGCATCTGGGCTATTGTAGGACAGTTTGATCTTCCCTTGAAGTAGAGCCAAGAGGAAGCAGATCAAAACTGTGCTTGTAGGATGGATTTTGTATCTTATCTTAGGTGCCCTTAGGATCTTAGGTCGAGGGTGAGACTGAGGTAATGGAAAGGAGGGAATGAACCCAGCTGTTTGGTGAGAGTTTGTACCCCCGACAGGCAGTCTGAGGGCTCCTAGTGTAGGTCTGGGACCATGGCAGTGGAGTTCCAGCACTCCGAGCCATTTCTTGAGGCTGCAGCACATACAGGGCAGTGAGGAAACCCATCAGACAGGCTGGATGTTTGGGATGAGGGTGGGAATAGTGCCTTCTCCCTTGCCTCTGGCCACTCTCTCTGGCATGGCCTGGGGGTCAGTTTTTGTGGCCAGGCAGGAGCTCAGGTCCTTGTTGCAAAGCAAAGTACTAGAACTGCAGGGATGAGAGCTGGGCTCTGGCTCCTAGGGTCTGGGTGACCATTCCCACTTCTCTATTTCCTGGGCCTGGGGATGCTGTGAGGAAAGTTGGCATCAAGTAGTTCCTGAGACTTATGTAGGTGCAAGTAGTCAGATGAGAGCTGAAGGTAGCCATGTCTATGTCATCATTTTTCTACCAAGACAGGCCATGCTTGGCTCAGGACTACCCTGAGATACCACACTCTGGTGTGGTAGAAGAAACCAGAAGCTGGTGGCCTCATCTGGGATCTGCTGTAGCCATGGCCATGTCCACCCCCAGCCTGTGCTCTCACATTTGTCCCTTTCCCAGCCCTAACTGCCAGTGTCTCCACAAGACAAGGAGTCCTTTGCAAAAAGACTGTATAAAGGATTTCAGTAATGTTTTACTGATGAATTTTGGATTTTGACATGACCCTTGTCTTGAATGTTCCACTAAATGTACAGTACTTTTTTTCAGTGATTACTTCTTTATGCATAGAGGTATGAGGTTAACATTTTATTGTACGCATTTGTTGAAATTTACATTTGGAGACAACATGGAGGCTTTGCATCTGTAGAGTTAGAGTGGACTTCCTTAAAAGTTGCAGTGACTGCTGCCATGCTTAAGGCTACTTAGGTCTGGTTTAGGGAAGCAGATGGAAAATAGAGGGAAGGCACATTCAGTACATATTTTCTGTGTTTCAGATTTAATATCAGGGCTGCCTAAATTACAATTTTCTGTCCATTATTTATTAACATTTTGAACCTCATCAAATGTGTGCACAGGGTTTTCTGGTACCGTAGGTCTTTTGTTTTGCCTTGTCTTTCAAATTGTATATTTTTTTCTTTCCTCCCTCCCGCAGGTCTGACTGTCATTTCTTGCTGTGCAGCTTTATATTTGTTCTGCTTTTGATGGAAAGGAAAAACTTCTCATTAAAATAAAATGTGTGATTATAGCTGAACTCCCTTCTGAACTCATATTTTCTAAATAAAAATTCTTTGTCATAAATATATAGGTTTGAAAATTTTTCATCTCAGTATCTTTCTTCTCATTTAAGATATTTTCTTTGTTGAGTTCTACAAGGCTTTCAGGTTTGTTGTCCCTTTCTAATATCTTTATCTGTAAGCCTAAACCCGCCTGAATATGTATGGTTGGGTCCATATTCCATATACCTTGAAATTCCTGTTTTCTTAGTGTTCCATCAGAGTAAATTCTTCTATTTATCTATGAATTCTAATAAATGTTGTTTTTCCCCTCCTTCTTGTTCTAGCTGTGTCATTCTTAGTTTCATGGCCATCTATTTCTAAATATCCTTTCTCTGGGACAACTGGGTAACTCCACTGAATTATTGTGAGGTTAATTTCTCGCCATATGCTCTGGAGTGCTCCAGGATGTTTTGCTGTCGAAAACTCTTCTAATTTAAAGCTTTGTGAGCTTTGTATCATTTTGGCAGGGACAATTCAAATTTTTCTCACTAGGATTTTGTAAATTACAAACTGCTTTTTAGCGTTCTTATATATTAGCTAGATGATTCCTTACTGAGGTGTTTGACTTTCTTGGGAGACTTTGAATTTTGGCTCTGGTATTGTGTTTTTTGAATTCTTGATTGTGGCATGTTAGAAAGTCATGACCAAATCAAAGTCCTTTTACTGTCTGTGAAGCTTATTATTTTACTAAACTGTCCCAGGGACTTCCAGTCAGGACCTGGCAAGCACTGTAGTTCCATTTCATAGCCTAGACCTGGCTTTGGGGTTTTAAAATTCAATATCTGTCTTTGCTGCCACGACAACTTTAGGTTGGAATAAAGTCATCAGTCACTAAAAATAGACTTTAAACCAAAATATATTTATCTCTTTGATTGACACTCCAAAATTCTTTTTGAAACTCAAAGAACGCTAATTGCATGATTGGTAAGGAGACGAGAAGTTAAAGAACAGTCATGAATTCACTTTTCCAGCATAATCCAGTTACAAGTCCATATTTTCAAATTTATCATAGACTTCCATAGAAATGTGCAGTTTAGAAACAAATTTTTGTTTCATTATGGTTTAAACAACAGAATTCAAAAGTAGTATATACCTTAAATTAAAATAATTGATACAAAATAAGTTGGCAGAAACTCATCTCTGGGGTAATGCAATACTCAATACAGATTTATATTTGAATGTTTCTAAAATGACATAAGATAGTTGATACAGCTATTTTTTTACTTGCATGAAAATTGTTGGCAGAATTAATCAGTAATAATTCTGGAGTTCTGGCTGGTAAAGATTAATTTGCTTACTTATTTTTTATGCATTCTTCAGTAGCCCTAAGATCACACGAAGTATCCTGCAAGCATAGTATTACTTCAGGTATAATTGCTGTTATTTTTAACTTTGATGTTGCACAGCACTCTACAGGTATGGTTCTATAATCTTCACTTCTCACAGAGTTTACTAGTTCCAGTTTGACCTGGCACAGCAGAACATCTTCTTAAATGTACTCCGTAATTCTGGGCTTCGGAAGGCGAAAATCATAGGGTCAATGATAGCATTGCACATTATGAGTGTCCCATTCACATGGAAAATGGACATGTAGCAGGCACAGTAAGGGTTATGTGGGCAAAATCTTGCTAAGAGGATGTGAAGAACAAATGGGGCCCAGCAGCAAAGGAAAACTCCAAGAAAAATAGTCAGTGTAATGGCTCCTTTCATGTTAGTTCTCTGATGGACTGTGCTGGTCGGCAGTGAGGCGATCTTTTTAGCATGAGATCGAGCCAGGAGAAACATATGGACATAGAGACACAGTATAAAAAACATCATTAAAGGGAACAGTATGGTGAAGGGAATGACTGTTGCTGCTTCATAGGAGAAGAGGGCAATGGCAATGCTACTGCCAGCACAGAATGTCCAAATGATTGCCAAGATAACCAAGGCCCTTCTAAGTGTCATGATATTATGGTACCGCAAAGCATAGAAGATAGTAATATATCTGTCTGCTGCAATAACTAACAAGCTGAAAATTGACCCCAGTAAAGACAGAATGAACATGGAATCCATGGCATCATCCAGCTTTTTCTCAAAGTCCCCACGACGCGTCAGGTACCCCATTTTGCACAAGATGATAAAGATGTTCTCCAGAGTTTTGTACAAGCTACCTAACATGTCTGAAATAGCTAAACTGCAAATGAAGAAGTACATGGGCAAGTGCAAGTTCTTATTTCTAACAACAGCAATAAGGACAAGAAGATTTTCCAGTATTCCTACAGCAGCAACAGTGAAAAAAACTTCCTCTGGAATCACGACTGGGGTGCAGTCAGTGGTATTTAAGGAGAAATCACTTCTATTTTCAAGGGAAGGAATGCTTGTCTGCCCTGCATGTTTGATTAGGTTGGAAGGTCTCTCAGTGATCATTTCTTCTGGTTGTGGAAAGATTCTGGGTTGTTGTTTTTCCGGCTTGGCTTTACTCTGAAGTTGACCTGTCAGTCAGAATATTTCTCTTTTGACGAAGGCTTTCTCCTTCATCTGGAGCAATTTTAAGACTTAACTGAAATGTCTGGAATTTCTCCTACAATAAAATATGTAGAAACATAAATATCAAGTATAAATTTACCACACGGATATGGCAAAAATAGACATTTGAAATATTACCTATTGCAATGGAATGCATGTATATCATCATCTGAGAGAGGCAAAGTTCATTTGGATAAAACAAGAGCTGCTCCTCTCTTTCACTGAGCCTTAGAGGAAAACAAAGTGTAAATTCTCTTTTAGCTTCAAAGCGGTTTTGAAAGATACATGTGGTTTTCTTTACCAATGAGCAACTCACTTTTCCTGAAACTGATCTGACAGACTTCAAGCATTTGGCAGTCTTCACTGGCCCAGCTGTTTGTTTGAGAAAGTCTGGCATTTCTCACAAGATTTGCAGTATTATTAGACACAAATAAGACCAATGCCAACATAAACTGTTGTCCAGAACAGTAACATGTTTACCACTGCAATGTTGATGGTGAAATGAAACGCCCTCAATTTAGATGTGAACATTTGTAAATATTGATGTTTTTAGAGGCATGTTAGATACCAGTAAGATGCTTTCGTTTCATTTAAATTGAAACTGTCTTTGGATTTGATGAACACATTTCTAATGCAGATGAAGATACAAAGTATGATCTTTTCTTGGCTCCTTTACAACTGCCTAAATAACCAAATGTTTATTTCAGCACCAAGATGATATTTTCATTTCTCCATAATGATCCTGATCTAAACTACATTATAGCAGACAGAATTCTTTCAATGGATTAGGCTTTGGAGGCTTTTCATTAATGTATAAATAGATATGATATTAATTTAGCTTGGATATCACCCATAAACCATGAGACCCACTTTCTCTTGTCATATTTATAGCCTGACTTGTGAAACACAGATGCAGTTGCTATTTGGGAAGTCCTTTTTTTTAAAGGACATGTTCTCTCTCTGTTTTTAAGTTTAAAAAATCTTTGTTTGACACTTTCACACCAAAATGTCTTGAAATTCCTTTGAACATTTGTTCATAGTTGGGGCTATGCTACCATTTCAAAGGGAGATTTCAAAAGTTGGAATTATTTTGTATGCAAACAATGCTCTCTGCAGGTGTCAATGGCTATCTGTAATTGAGACAGCTGAACTTCTGCTTGAATGTGATTGGCCTTAATGCAGATGAAAGTCTTTGGCCATTTTTCAACAGAAAACAAGTTTCTGACCTGGGTTTGCTAATGTTGCCTGTTGAGATCATCAGTAGGGTGCTACTTGTGGTGAAAAATTCTGAGACTTGGGCAAGCAGGCATCTGGAGTTCAATTGAAACAAGTTCACTTAAGAGAAAGCATGCAAAAGAGTGCCCATGCTTATCTGAAAGTGAAGGCTCTGTAGTGGAATAAATGAACCATATTGCACCGCAACAAGCATGGACATTCCCAAAGACAATTCGATCGCATCTGTTGGCATGTGAAAGAAAATTAGTAGCAAGAATAAGAAACTCAGCAATGTCTTCTTATGATACGCTTTTCCTATTCTCACCTGGACCTGCAGTTACAGTTAAGTTTTATGATTTCTAATCCAGCAATCTGTTTAACAACTTAATTTTCACTCTTAATAGAAAGTCAACACTGACACTTCAGACAAAGACTCATTTCAATGTGATTTATACATGACAATCAGTTGGCAGAAATGCATTTAAGTCACTACTCTTTCCAAACTGTTTTTCTATAATGCTTCTTTGCTGATATAGTCCTTATTGTTGAACTAATCTGCTGACAAACATGAGCGTTCCTTCACTGAAAAATTACGGTATTATGAATGGCACGATATATTGCATCTGCTGCTTATAATTTTACAGTAACTTCATATTAATTACAGCATTTGGTTAGAGCAGAGAACCTATAAGGGCTTTAGTTAATTTACAGTACACTGAATAATTACATTATACCTCTTATTACTGTTTTCAAACAATTAACAGAAAGCCAGAAAAAGACATTCTTGTCTCAGAGATTCTAATTTCAGCATGTATACATAGCTATTGCATATTATATTATTAGGTTTCCATCAAGGATCCTGCCAATTATCTTTTTATCTGATGCTTCATTGTGTTGCTTAGTCATATGTCTGTCTTAGACCTCCAAGACAGAAATATCTGTGTATTCAATGTTGTGCACAGGTAGCAAATCCAGTGCTTGAGCTACACAATACACATTATATCATACATCTGCAGTAAGTTCCACATTTACAGGTTTCTTTCACTGCTACAAATCCACCAGGTAGTGTGCATGGAGTAATTTAACACCTCTAAGCAGTGTACAACAGTGAGACTGCACATGGGACGTAAAACTTATGAACATGATAAATAACTCAGTGTGTCCTAAAAACTAATGGAAAAGAAGATACCTTGCAGCCCAGGTGCATATTTCCACTGGCAACAGAAATTAACGCCAAGGTCATTTCACACAAAACTATAGATAAACATCAGGTAAGAAAAAAGTTTACCATCCTGTGTTATTTGCACTGCCAGAGACAGCTTGTATGCAACAGATTTTCTCTTCTTCCCAGTTTGCATCATCACTGTATTGTCCAGATAAAGAGTTCAAGCCAGTCACCCACAGCACCCTCTGAAATACTTCAGATTTATCTTTTGCAGGTATCTGCAAAACCAACCCTTCACAGATAGTATTCACATGTCAGAACTGTTAAAAATGCAACAATTTAAGAACAAAAAAAGTGCCTCATACTATAATACTCTTTTTTCTGGCAATGGCTGAACTAAATGGATTGTACTTTTCTTGAGGTCATTCACAGCCTAAAAAGAAGTTTGCCTGACTGTAGCAAGAAATGTAAAACAGTCAAAAAGGAATAAATGACAAAAAGAGCCTTTGAATTTGAAACACATTTACAAATGTAGCTGTATCACAAAAATTACCAAAAACCTCAGCCCGTTCTTTTTCCTGTTTAAATTAGGTCCTGGAGGGAGAAGTCAACAGCTCAATAATATTGGATATTCAGAAACATTATTTACTTAGAAACAGGCAGTTTCCTGAGCTAGTATAATGGACAATGAACTGATGGCAATAGCGAAGTTACTAAAAATGCATACATTTGCAATATTACAAGCAATTTCTATTTGATTTGTAGTTATCTAAAGCAAGAAAAAGCAGGAAACTGGGTTACTGGAAGCCAGTACCAGAAACTATACTGACAATATTGTACAAACTTAGAAAACAACTGTAATTCACATTATCTGTAAACTGTGTTCCTTCAGCATGGTTATGTTTCAGCTCTTTACAACACTGACAATTGCAAAGCATGTTTGCATTGGTATATATTATGCAGCTAAAAGCCAGCCCCAGTATTTCAGCTTGCGACAAAGCTAAGAATGCCTCTGTGGGTGCCAGGAGCACCATACAGGATTGGTTTTGGACAAGATTCTTATGTCTCTCTTGTGTGCCCAGAGCCTATTAAATACAAAAGTTTAATTTTCTCTTCAGTAGAAATGCAATGGCTTAGTGCCTGAAAGGTCTGGGGGTAATAAATCTGCATTTGATTTTTTTTAATTGGATGAAGACTTTTTCATCAAATAAATAAACAACTCACTTCCCTCAATCCAAAGACGTTAAAAAACCTCTCCTTTTCAGCTGTCATAGCAAAGCAAGTAATTTCAGCTGTGAACTATAATGATAAGATAAAGAAACTATGTACCTTAAATGCTGTGTAATTTCCCAGGCTTTTTTTATATCTATATATTTTTTACCAGAAAACCATAACCATACTTCCTGTTACTGGAGATACCCCAAGCTGTATTTGCTCTCTAAGTACCTGGCAGTAAATAAAAACTGAGAGTATGGAGTAGTCTCTTCTGGTTTTGGACTACACAAAACAGCTGAGATAACCAGCTGCAATGATATATTTCTAGAATCTTGAAATGTATTAATTCCCTGAACTTCTATGGATATACATATATTTAAAAGTGACTTATTAGGAAAGAAAAAGAACAAGTTTTTTTTTTTTTTCAGACACAGTATATATAGTATATTTCACAATCCATTCAGTAAACAAAGAAGTACTTATTTGTCACTTGAAATGCCACGACCTTTTCTCAAGCCAAAAAAAGTCTCCGTAATGTATTAATAAATGCCTTCTGATGTCATTATCTCTAGCATGTCATCTCTAAAGCTGCCCCAAACTCTCATTGTTTTAAATGAAAGCACCATGGGAATCAGGGCACCTGGTAATCCGTCTGGCTTGGCTCTCCTTCTAAAACTTGGTCATAGCGGATAAGCTATGTGTGACTGATTATGCTGGCTGATGCTGCTTAGGAAGACCTTCTTTTTCTGAAAATGACAGGAAAAGTCCCATGGGTGGGAGCTGTATACCTTTTCAGTCACTTTCATTCAAGCTGTTACAATTTTGTACCAGAATGAGTTTGACAAAATAAAATGGGCAATTACCTTTACTTTTGTTTCCAGCTTTCCCAGATGAACCATGCATATAAGAAAGAAACAAACTGCTTAAAAACGTTGATGTGGTGGCCTAGTTTTTAAAGATGTAAACCAAGTGAAAGTCCCATTTTCTTTCGGAGAAGGCCCACATCTTCCCTACTCTTCCTTCTATCACTGACATACCTATAGAAATGTTTTTTTGTTGCCCTTGACATCCCTGGGCAGATTTAATTCTGCCGGGGCTTTAGCTTTTCTAACCTGACCCGTGGCTGCTCAGACAATTTCTTTGTGTTCCTTGCAGGCCACCTGCACTTGCTTCTAAGCTCTGTAGGCTTACTTTTTAACTTTTGTTGGAGTTTGTCCAGGAGCTACTTGTTCATCCACACAGACATCCTGGTGTTTTTGCCTAACTTTCTCTGTGTTGGGATGCATTGCTCCTGAGCTTGGAGAAGGTGATCCTTGAATATTATCCAGCTTTCCTGGGTCCCTCTTCCCCCCAGGGCTTTATCCCTTGGTTCTCTATCAAACAGATCCCTGAAGAGCCAAAGTCTGCTCCTCTGAAGTCCAGGGTCCTTTGCTGTACACCATCCTTGCTGCCCTAAGGACCTCAAACTTCACCATGTCATGGTCACTGCAACCAAGAATGCCTTTGAGCTTCACATTCCCTTGCTGGTGAGAGCACAGTCCAGCATAGCACCCCACCTTGTTGGCTCCTCTATCACTTGGAGAAACATATGTGAAACATACTCAACTGCAATTGTTAAACTCTTGAAGGAAATAGTTTCCTTAGATGGCCTGGATTTAAAATCCCTCAGTATTTATTGAACAGGCCCAAATAGTGCAGGAAGCATCTGAGAAGTTGCCACTTGAATTTAGTGGCAGCACAGCCTTCAATGATGTGTAAATATTTCTACTTTTGAAGCAAACTGAGAATTGAAACTTGGAGTAACCTTTTTTTCTTTCTGTGTGTGGAGGAGATCTGAGCGGTAGCTTTGTGGGAAGCTATGTTTTCACCGAAAGCCCTGTGCCAGTTTAGCAGCTTGTCGTGCTGAAAGACAAATTTCCATCTCTCCCTTCACATCTGCTCTTGCCCTCTTACTCCTGTTATATCCCTTGAGACTATCCAAAATAACAATCTTTAGCGTGTATATATATATCGTATTTTCTCCTTACACCATGGTGTATACTGGAAACAGGGTATGCTGGTGGTGCCTACTGGTGCAGGGGCTGCAGCACACCCTACTGATGTGTGAGGTAGGTGCAAGTTCCCAGGCACAGTAGTTTACTCAGGGTGAACTAACCCTAACTTTGTGAGCTATTTGTCAATAGCTACATTTCACCAGTTCCAACACCATGCTGTTTCCATCCAACTCAAACATCCCTACCAGCGTAACAATCTTTGTACAAATTGCAGCATGAGTAGTTCTTGGCTGTGAAACTCAAGATGCCATGGGTCCTCCTCCCCTAGGGCTGATAAACTGGGTCCTTTCTCTTAGGAAGCTATTCAAGGCCCTAAAGGCCCTTGCTTTGGGAATCCTGCTAAAAGTATTGGTATTTCCCAGCAGTAAGTGAGAGGGCAAAACCCCATACATTTGGTAACTTTCTTTCACACGAAACTAAAGAATGTCTGCTTTAAAATAGCATTTTATGTTACAAACAAAACAGCAGTTGTGATGGCAAAAAAGTTACAACATCAATTTCCATCCTGTTCTGAATGTGAGAAGTCCCAGTTGCTTGCCTTTAGGTCTAATAGGAAGATCTCTTTTTAGGGAAAGTCTTTCATACACGAGTTTCCCCTGCTTACTGCAGGAGGTACAGGCTAAAAAGAGTACCAAGTGTTTAGAGAACAGTGGGATAGCTGAATGCTGCTTATATTTCATTGTTCCGTTGCTAAAACCTCTGTCTTCTCATTGAAGCAAAATGTATGTCATATAAAACTCTGATTTAATACAGAATGCATCAGTTGTGATATTGATATAAGGTCAGTACTTTTTCTTCTAAGTAATTTTTTTTCTTAATTCTTTAAATTTACATTGTAGGTAAAACAATATCAAATAGGCTATGTGAAAGCTATGATGAGCCATTAAGATGCTATGATACCTCGTGTTTCATCTTGTAATTAGTTGAGATTTTATGAACAACTCCAATTACATACTCTATTAGATCATTTATTCTTTTGCTTTGATCTCCCTCTAGTGTTCAACAGAATAAGGTTAGCCAGGTATTAATGACTGGTTGCAGCTATTTTGGTTCCACAAATGCAAGGACACTATGTAACATTATGTAGCCTAATCTCAAACTCATGAATAAGCATAAAACCTAGATAAATGATTGTTGTGTAAGGGTGTTCACTGCCATATATCACATTGATTTACTGCATCAGAATAACGAATATAAGTCCCATATGATTTCGATGTCTACTACTTAGAAAGAACTTTACACTGACAGAGACAATACTTTTAGAAGAAAACAGCAGAGAAACAGAAAAAGGAAAGTTTATACCTATACAAAATAAACAGAGAAAAAATATTGTTGCATCTAAAGCCATACATATACAAACTGGTCTAATTGCTAGCAAAATAATTCTCACATGATTTTAACTGTGGACTCCTTATAAGCAGCATATTTAGAGTAAAATTAGGCTGCAAACCACACATGATGAAATTGAAATTTATATGTTGAAGAGAATTTATAGATTTTTTTTTCCTGACCTTGGAAACTACATAAAAGGAATTTTCTGACCAGACCAAAAACTGGACAGTCTGGAGGCCTTGCAAAGAATGCAGACCAGAAAAGGTGAAAGATGGGTTTATCTCATATGGATAATTATTTTTCTTTTTCCCTTAAGATCAGTATTGAAATAACACAATCATGTGTGTGTTTTATGAATAAAGAAAAATGACACTTTCAGGAAAGATTTCCTAATTTGTATTTAAGGTTAGATATATTCAATATGCCATGATTTTGTCGTCAACAACAAAAAAAATGCATTAAAGCATCTAAGCAAGGTAGAAATTTATTGGCCAGTGCCGCTTCTCTTCATGCAATGCTAATATAGCTTCATGCAAGACATGCATAGCCCTGTATATTTCAGCAAAGATACTGAAAGCAAGAAAAGTGAAAATAATTAAGAAAAGATGGACTGAGTTCTCAATATACTTAAAAAAATCTTTATAATAGAAGAGAGGAAAAGGAATTATTTAGGATGTTTAAGAATGAAATGACAAAACCTGTTAAAATGACAGTGAGAAAAATAAATTAAAGCTGAGAAGTCAGAAACATTCTTTAATTGATTAACTCGTTGTGACAGTAGAATTTTTCACATACAGTTGCTGAGACTAAGCTATGCTGATATCTCAAGTATCTGGAACTAAAATAAATTGCATTAAATATTGGAGGTTATATAAAAGCCCTTGTCATAGGCACAGAACACAGAATGCGCACAGAATCAGTAGTGAAATAATCCTCTTCATATTAAGTGTGTGTACAATTTATTGAAAATGAGCAACCTACAATGAGAAAAACTGGCACTTGAGGAAAAAATCAAGGACTGTAAAGGCACTAAGGCACTAGTGGCAGGTGTTTCGCTTCCTTATCCAGTACTTGCACTTGCAAGGGGCCTCCCTTGTGCTTGTTTACTTTCCGTAAAGCTGCTGTTGTTTTGTAAAGTTATGACACATTAAGAAATATAATTATTAGTCTATTGTCATTTGTAGCAATATAATCTACATAAGGAAGAAAAAAAAACCCAAACAGAGGGTTCTGGCAAGCAACCTGCTGCACCTGCTGCAGTTAATTGCTTTGGAAGTGATGTGCTTACACCCTTTGGTCACATCCTTTGCTGTAGATCAGTCTCAACCATTGGAGTCACTTGGTGGTAAGCTACAATAATCAATGCCTACTAAATATATGTTTCTTTTTAAAGACTGTAATAGGCTGATAGAGGGTTTTTTCTTTTTAAATATTAGATACTGTACTCCAGACTTCATAGTCTGATTTTCTTACACTGATCTTATTTGCTTCCAGAACAAATTAATTTTAAGGCTATATATAGCTGTAATTTTCTACAATGAATAAAGGATATTAGCAAATTTGAATACAGGACAAATAGTTCTCTGGGATCATTTTAAAAATCAATCAAGAGGCCTTCAAGTGACATTTCTGAGGCCACTGATCTGTTCTTATTCATTCCAGTAAATCATTAAGTCTGCCAGTAATAGTGCCATTGCAGAAATATTGTTACCAACAGCCATCAAGGAAATCTTCTGTACAGAAAAGCGTTAACCATTTCTTGAAAAAGAAGTTCTGTGCTTCTGCTTTAAAGAAAGCAATCCTCCTATGTGTTTTTAAGGAGCTACCCATCTTTTTCTCTGGATGTGATTGCTCCAGTAGTTGCAAAAAGCCATCAGCTTTCAAACAACAGAAAAATGAGAGTGTGACTTTATAGTACATGCCCTGCTGTTGAAGTGTACCCAAATGTAAATCCAGGTATGTCTTCCTGAAAAAAAAGGAGTGTGCAAGATACAGGAACTTCTTTCCTGAGAGCTACTTAAAAATCTCACTGTGGTTTTTGTTGTGCTACTGAACTAATGTATTTACATCTTTTTATGCTAAAAAATAAAACTAGTGAAGAGACAAAAATTAGATAAAATAAGAATAGACATATATAGTAAATCTCCACTTACCTGCTAGTGAAACAACTTGTGAGTCAGTGCGCTGGTAACTCTGGGAGAAAAGAACTTATAAAGGAAATGAAGCCTACATAGTCTTTGCGTAAGGGAAAGATTGGAACATCTAAATCAAAGAGAAAGACAGTTGTGTCACTGGCATAACCTTGAATTAGTGTCACTTCAAAATAAATCATCCACTGTTTCTGAAAACATTTATAAGGAAAGAAAGGAAAAAGAGAAAATGCCAGTCAAAGGGAAAACATTCTATCTTCCAGGAGGATTACCCTTTCAGCTACTCCTGTTCTTTATCATCCCCCCTCCTATCATTTGGCAGACTGTAAATCAAGGAGTCTATTCACAAAAAGACTATGATCTGTATTACAAATAGTGTTTGAATACGCAGCTAGATAGTTGAGCTTGTACCAAGATTATTGTAGCTGTGTTTTTTTTTTTCAATCCAGGACTTCTACTAAAGACAGAACTGGTAGCTGAACTGAAAAGCTAACAAGCTGGAGTGAACTCTGCAGCACTGAAGTTCAACTGTACTAGTCTGGATAAATTTAAGTGATCATTACAGAGAACTGTAATTCAGGTTATGAAGGTAAAACATGTACTGAGCTTTAACAATATTTCATGAAGAGGTGGTAGTCCTTATTATTGAAACACATAATGGGGGAATAGCATCAGTTAACTTAGGGAAAGATTTCACATTAGGTTGTATTAAATAGTGGTTAAGTAGCAATGTCCCAAAAGCATAATCACATTAGCAACAGTATAAACTGAGAAAATTTGTTTGCTTTCAGGAAAATCAAGTGTCCTGGGTTCAGCAGTAGCAGTCGCAGTCATTTTTCTCCTTCTCTGTTGCTGGTTCAGTGCTGTGGTTTTGACTTTCAGCCTGGGAACAGCACTGATAACACCGATGGTTTTAGCTGCTGCTCAGTAATATTTGCTAGACCAAGGACTTTCTGAGTCTCATGTCTGCCAGGGAGGAGGGGAATGCGGGAGGAAGCAGAGACAGGACACCTGACCCAAACTAACCAAAGAGGTATTCCATACCACAGCACATCATGCCCGCTGTATAAACTGGGGGCAGTTACCTGGAAGGGCAGATCACTGCTCGGCTGGGCAGGGTATCGGTCAGCAGGTGGTGAGCGGTTGTATTCTCTTCCCTTGTATTTCTCTTGTCATCATTATTATTGGTGGTAGCAGCAGTGGTTTGTGTTATACCTTAGTTACTGGAGTGTTCTTATCTCAACCTGTGGGAGTTACATTCTTTCAATTCTCCTCCCCATCTGTTCAGGAGAGGGGGAAGGAAGGG